>PVPY01000958.1:0-37262 GCA_002982035.1 Fusarium algeriense | reverse complement strand
TCAAATAGCAATTCGAGCATTCGGTAAAGACTGTCCTAAGCATCCCTCTCATTCAAAGCAATCGATGTTAATAGCATCAAACATAGGTGCAAGCGCCTAGAAGAGCTTGTGCTCGAGAGTCATGTCAGACTCCGGCTCAAGACCAACGCAGGCACGGAAAATGTTGGTCAGAGCAGCGCGCTGCTTGGCCAGAGCATTAACAACGGGAGTACCAGGAGGGGTGAGAGGAGCCTTCAGCATGTAGCTAAGGACGCTCAAGACACTGTGGAAGCTCTTGTATTCAGTAGTAGCAGTACCGTCAGAGGATACAGCCTTCCACTGGATACGAGACATCATCTCAGCAATGATGACCAAGTCAATGATCAAAGGAGAAGCAAGAAGGGAGTCCTCGCAAATGTTGAAGAGCCTGGAAATTGTCAGTCGTAGTCCGTTTCTTCGGAATGTTGGCATCAACTTACGAAATGGTCTGGTGACCACCCATGAAAATCTCGGCATAGTACTCGTCAAGAGCACGCTTGTTGTCAGCAACAGCGGGCATATACTTGATGACGACACAGTGGTCAGGGTGCTCGCCCTTCTTGTATAGAACGTGGTTAGCCTCAACCATGTCATCAACAACGTTGGACTTGGAGATTTCCTTGGAGCGGAACTGCTTCTGGGAGCTCAAGTTCTTGCCATCGTTGTTGCCAAGATGGTTGTAGCTGGCAATAGAAGTCAACTTGATACCAGCGTTGATGAGGAAATCAACCAGGGCAGACTTCATCTTGGTCTGGCCAGACTTGAAGTCGTCACCGCCAATGAAGGCATTGTGCTTCTCAGCAAGCTCAATGGCGCCAGGGACAAAGGTGTTCTGGGGAGAGCCGTTGATAAAAGGTGCCTTCTCAAGAATACAGGCAACAGCAAAGACGGTGGAGGGAGAAACCTCTTCGTGTCCCTGCTCAATGGCCTTGAGAAGATTGTCAGCAGTATCGTTGACGCCCTCGATCAGGTCGGCATATCGCTCAGTATTGGCAGTCCACATGATGATGACCTTATCAAGACCGTTTTTGGCCTTGAAGTCACGGATATCCTGGCGGATCTTCTCAACATGAGCCCAGCAAGCCTTGGTGCCCTCGAGGACGTTATCGGCACGGTCCTCCTGGTTGGCAGCAATGAAGTCTGGGTAATAGATGGAGGGAAGGGGAACCATCTCAGCCATCTCCTTCTTGACCTGAGCCTTGAGGGTAGGTTCAAGGACCTGAGCCCGATCCATTGCCTGAGCCAGGTTCATCTTGCTGATATCCCATCCACCAATAACAAGGTCATTGGGGTGAACCATGGGAAGGATGTTGTGGAAGGGAATGTTGATCTCCTGATGAGTCTTGGCATCATGTCCGAGCTTGAGGGTAGAGCCCATAACAACAGAGCCATAGTAGTTGGACTCGTGAGAACCCTCCTTGGTCTCCCAGGTGAGCTGGCGGCGATTGGCGAGGATACCAGCGGTGACGGTGGTGCCGTTGTTGCCTCCGAGGCCAACCAACATCATACCGACCTTGGGGATCTTACGGTCGACCTTGAAGTCGTAGAGAGTCTCATTGGGAGTAGCAACATACTTGCCGTTGGCATCAACTTCAACTTTGGTAGTGCGGTAGGTGTATCGAGAACGAATTTCCGCATCAGTATAGGTGACGTTGGGGGAGTTAACAGTGAAGAGGTCCTGGGTAGCTGAGGAACCTCGACCGTTATAGACCACCCCGTTCGAGGAGCCCGTGCCGACTTCCGCGTGAGGAGCCATGATGAATGAGTGGCTTTACGTGGAAATTTGCAAAATAATTGAGATTGGACGGGTTCTGTTTGTGATTAGACCTTTACTGTTCAAAGGTCGAGTCCGCTGAGCCTCCGGAATCGGCTGAGCAGCGGGCTCCTGCGAACGGGTGGTGCGTCCTATTACGAGTTTAGTATTTGTTCATATCACTTCACATCTCCTTGCTCAAGGGTTCAGTTGAGTGGCATACGAGTTAAGGAGATTGGAAAACGTCTTGACGACTGTAGTGACCAAGGGTCAAGGCCTTGGTCTTTATGATAAGATTGTTTGGAGGGGTTATTTGTTGATGGCGGGGTAGCGGGGCAGACAGATGTCAAAAGCGAGAAGTTTTGGTAGGAAATAAGTGTTGAAGTTTTGGAAACTTTATTTAGCTGATTGCAGGTTGACGAATGTGTTGTTGGTGAAGGGAAAGAGAGGAAACGGAAGTGTTGTTCGGGGCTGGGAGGGTTCAAATATGGCAGACTCTAGGAGACGTACCTCATTGTACTGCCATTTTTCCCTCTCTTGGTTGTCGTGGACATTCGGGCGGTGAGCGTTGACAAGGAGCCGATAGTGGAGTAGCGATATTCTAGCGGCTGGGGGCGCGGAGAGCTCGGAACAACGTATTGCTGTGAATATTGAGCTACTGTAAGCTACTGTATGTTTCCCATGTATGTTTGTGGACACCTGATGTGAGCACGCATCCATTGGATTCCTCGAACCGAGGACAAGGTACCGTCCATCCCCATCCTCCAGATTTTCCCACATTTTTCCCGCAATTTTCTTGCGTGGCATCGGGGTTCAATTGGCGGAGACAAGGAGATAGCTTGCAGAATTGCCCTTTGTGAGAGCAGAGGATCGACCCCGACGTATACTAGTTCTCTTTTTCTTTCCCTCTATTCAAGATGAAAACATGTGGCACTTGATTGACGTTTGTTGTATATGTTTGGCCTAGTCCAAAAGCACTTTCGGGATACCACCGCACACTCATGCAGCTTAACCCTGCCTTGTAAATTTCCTTCTGACGAACCATTGGCCTGAGCAAGTTGAGCCCCTGGGCGTTGTGCACCTGAACAAAATGCAGTGCTGTCAACACCATCCAACTTGATTGGCTCTACCCGGGACTCATACAAGTTTGTCCCAATGTCGTTGGAAGCTAGCGAAGAGCACAGGGTCAAACTTAGGTGGGTAAAAGGTCTTGTGTGATACAGGCTTTATTAGCTACCAAACGACTTGTTATCTTACTGTACATGAGCATCTTTGGGTCGCCAACCCATTTTATTTTATTTTTCAAGTACCATTAAACATGAGTCTCAAGAGCCTCAAGTCGTGACATTGTTCATGTTTCGTTTCATGAATAATGAAACCACAGCTGATAATCAGGTTTCGGATCACTTCTTATTCCTCAAAGGTCCCTTTCAGCATAAAAAATGTTCAAGAGATGGAGCAAAGACAGTGCTGATCTCGATGGATGGCAACTTGCATAAATTCTTATCAAAAAGTATACTTGCCTCGACCAGGTATCTCGAGTCTTCGAAATCATTGGCTTACAATCTTATCCACGGTCACATATACTGTCACTCGTTATCTCCTGCTCGTGCCTATCGTTGATCAACCTCAATCAACCCACGCTAGTCCAGCGCCACGATATCCCAGAAATTGCAGCGGTTAGAGCAATGAGTCGGTTGGACACTTTCATCACATAGTTTTATCAAAGCAATTCCATCCTTCTTTGAGTTACAAATCGTGATTGAGTTGTTCTTTGCCCTTGAAAGCAGCTCCATTCACATGTAACACGGAACTGCAGTAGGAAGACGCGATACCGAGCCGAACATCCACATGGTGTCTGTGTTGTGTTGAGATCGTCAGAGAATCCTGGCCTCCACGACATCCGCTCTCACCGTCTAATGCGGCAGAATCTGGCATGTGCGGGCCAAATCGCTATGAGGAGGTCTTGGGCAAAGCGTGGGCATAAGTTGTCTGTCAATTCCACACTCTAGCCATTTGAATTGATCTCCAAAGACAAACAAGTGATTTAGACGTCAGGTCGCATAATCGTAGTAACCAGCTTTGCATTCACTTATATTGCTGAAGGAAATCCAGCTTTTTTGTTGTCTCCGTTCCCAAGCTGGTGTTTCAGCATCCCACCACGAAGAATACAATGGAAGCAAAGTTTAATTGCTGTGCCAACTCTATACTGGAACATGTGTAGATTTGTCTCAGACTTCGGGTCAAGAAGCCCTTGCTATAGCTGATGATTGTGGTCGGCATTCCTGCTTGACAGACCCATGTGCCAGAGGCTGGTCACTTTCATCAGATAGCCGATCGACGATCACGCCCTTGAAGTTACTCCGGTCTTAGCCCTTTCTCATGTAAGACGCCAAGTGATTGCTCTTGGAGGTCGTGCTCTACCTCATGTGTCGAATGACGTGCCCGAGTTCACCCTATAGATAGAGGGGCCAGGGCTGATTCTCCAGTTCATGACTAACTAGCCTACTAGCACGAGCATCAAAACATATATTTAGCACCGTACAGCCATAAACCTGAAGTCATGAAACGTTTAATGGGGAACTGGCACGGTGACTTCAGAGGCTCGTGTCAACTTGCTCCCTTTGATTAGCTTTGAATGTCTAAATGGGACTGTTAAATATCACGAGCCACGAAACCAACTCTGGTCCATTGAATCGATTATATAAATTGACTAGCATTTATGATATATCGTGCTACTGCGTTATCCCTTGGTCTATGGAGGAGCATTGCTGATATTGGAGGCATCTATCGTAATAACACCTCTGATGGACGGCGGGGAGATCACCAGGGGCAGCGCCTGCTAACATCTTGATTGAGGATCAGCATCTGTCAATGACCGCGGCAGCAGTTGCGCAATCCATCGGGCGACACTCGGAGTGCCAAATTGTGGCGTTCCCGGTTACCGATCTATTGAAAATTCAGGCCAACGGGTGGCGGTAGGTTGATTGCAGTTCGGAGTCATGGTTGATGTCTTTAATCACCAGGGCGTATTAATGCCGTAGCGGGTTCTTGATCTCCCGATCAGAGACCTGAGACAGTGGATCATCGCTTGTGGCTTGGTTTACCCTTCAGCAAATGCTGATAAGAGCTTGCAGATCCTGTCGATATCATTCGTGGGAGACACGACGGAACAAGGACGTGTAAAGCACCTGAAGCACTTGCGTTGAACCATCGTCTGTATCACCAGTGTCATTTAAACCACGAGTTGGAACCTGCTGTATTTGGTGCACGCCGTGAAGATCAGCCACGGGTCCCCCACGGCTCACCCACCGAATGAGGGCAAGCAGTTATAATCAGTGCAGGAAGAGAGACAGGGATTGCTGATGTAAAGCTCCAATCTAATCCTCCAGTCACTTTGTGCGAGCCGATTGGAAGGACACCTGAGTCTGATCGTAGCAATCGTACGCTTGCAGGTTACAGTACACCCATAATCCAGCTCTGTTAAACCCGAACTATGTGTAATAACTAAACCAAGTTTAGAAGCATGTCTTATAGATACCTTGGCAAGTAATAGTCATGCAGTAGCGATGCCGTCAGAGAACGCAAAATGATTTGCAGAGACGGATAATTACGTAGCAATGGCTATATTACCAGAGGTGGACATTCCATACCACACCACAAGTAATAAAAGAAACATTAAATGAGGCAGATCCCCTTTCGGCTTTCGGTGGACGTCGACCTTAAGCAGGACTAGTGCAATAATCAATTGCCTTCATTGGACAGAGCTGCATGCAAGGTACCCGAGTTGTCGACGGTTTTCAGTGGATCTACACGACCTTATCCATGAGCAACAGTGGATATGGCATCAATGACTGGGTTGCGGAAAACATTCTGTGGCGTTTATGTCATGATTGATTCGGCTGAGGCCGGACTTGATCTGACTCGTTTCTTTGGTTCTTCGCTTTCGATTTTTGCGGATTACGTTTAATGAATCTATTTAGACATTAATCTACGGCCACTGAGCTTGACGCATGCAGGAGACTTGGGGGATGCAAATGAAGGAATAAGATGGGGTGCAATCATTGTTGATGCTGTCAAGAGCCAATTGCGGGCATCCATCTACACTCCCGCTTTGGACATTCTCATCATCATCTCATGCAAGCAAGTGGCGGATGATCCTAACCGAACAAAGACTTGTTGCCCTTGTTTCCCCATCTTTAAAAAGAGACATACAACATTGATTGATTAACAAGCGAGACAACAATTGTTTGTAAGGAATTTTATCGTAGTAGCTCACGTATATGTCTCTGCCAACTCTTCTGTCCTTCCTCAAGATTGACAATTGAATTGTTCACCCGTAAATCGTGTCTCATTGCCCTTCCCCCCTCTTCTGGGGCGGCGGGCACGCTATTTCGGGTCCAGAAGCTTGAAGGAAAGAAGCAGTTAGTTACGGAAAGTTTACTGGAATGTTGTCTACCACATTGCTGGAGTCAATGAAGTCCCGACGATCTAGCCAAGACAATACGAGAGAAGTCTATTTAATGCAGAGACGAAGTATCCGTCCATAGGTAGCCACCTGTCAACATCCGGTCTGCTGGGTTGGTTGTCTGCGCCGCTACAACAACAAACCTGAAGCAACCTATGGAAGCGAATACTTCTCGTAAGTCAAGTTTAAAAGAAGGTCGTCGCCTGTTCTTTTTTGGCACAAGGCACAAAGCTCCGTAGTGCCCGTGTTGCAAATTCCACACCGCACCCACCGCAAACCCGTCAGTTCGCGAGTCGTTCTTCGCCAACCAGGGGCCAAACTGCACAGGAGACAGGGTCTCTCTGAGAGCACAGCGTATTAATTTGTTAATGAACAAGGGCACCAGCACCAACGCCAACACCAAGGCAAACCAGGGTCAAGTCCTGGGATAAGCCTGCATCACAGGGCCTTAGTTCGGTCAAGGGTCTCCTTTAGCATCAACCCGCCCACTCTCCCTCCACATTCGAGACACCATATGCATCGTCCCTTTCTTGAAAGTCGACAGCTGATCCTCTTTCTATCTTTCCACGTCACAGCTGTTTTAGTGTTGTGTTTCGATTCTTGGATCTGGTTTTCTTCGGCTGCAGTCGAATCTCTACTCTACTCTCGAGTTTCAGCATTTCTTCACATGATCAACTGAGAAGTGGCTCACCATCTTTCTCTCACATCTCTACCAAATACTTCGCTCACCATTCTCCAACTTACCTTACCTACTCAGCCAAAAGGGATATGACACCACGATAATTTTATCCACGATTCTACCACCAAAAAAAGCTGTTTCAACACTACGAAACCCTTTGTGCGAGCAGCAAGTGCAACTGCACCGACTTGGGCGCCCTCAATTCACTTCATCAACCCCAGGGACACCGGTCGCAGAACGGGCCTGGGGTACGAATGTAAAAGGTCTCACATAAAGCGCCAACTGTGAAAACATCGCGACAAGGCCTGCGATTATCTCTCATACGTCACTTTGTCGAAGGCCCTCTCAGGTATTTGGACAGAAACCACGGCGACGATTCAATTGCATTTAAAGCCGCCCATAAACTCGACTTCATCCCCCCCTAAGCGGCAATAAACTCACACCGCCACCATGGCGATCCCACGAGAATCCATGTTCCTCCCGACTATCAAATGTTCATCATGTGGTCGGGAGGTGGAGATTTCGATGATGGGAGACCATGTTTGTGCACCACCAGCGCCCGAACGTAAGAAAATACCTCCAGTGTCTCATTAACCCACTGAACTGAGCTAATCGTTCCAAAGTTTCCCCTCCACCAGAACGATATGAGGCGTATACACCATATAGCCCGGCATCCACTGAGAAACCGGGTCGCATACCAGCATCATTAGATGTCAATGCAGCTAGTAAGTGACAATTATTTAACATACATGAGCCCAGCTAATAAAATAGTAGACCATCCTTTTATGCGCCAGGGCCAATTAACACCAAATAGTGAGCCGCGCAGCACATCACCAGTTAACGAAATGGAATGCTTCTTTGACGATGTCCCAACACCACATGAGGATGATTTGATTCTACCATCACCTCGCCCCATCGATCGTCCTGGAGCTTATGGAGGTTTTGGGGAGAAGAAGCATGGCCCGGACTTCCAGCCTCGTTCTATCAGCCCCAACGGAGGAGTCAACACGACTCTGTTTAAGAGAATGGACACCATTGCCCCGGGACCATTTGATACCATTCGCAGTCCTTCGGCGTTGTCACCATCTTTCCCCAAAGAAATAACAGAAGGTGGCGAGAAATCGGATGACTTCTTGAGTGCATCACCAAAGGATTACTTCAATTCGCACAGGTCTGCATCCTCAACAGATAACAGTAACAACAATCAATCCGCCCCCCCTCAAAGACCAACACGAGATGATTACGAAGGCTTTGGTCGTCCTTCAACAGCTGAGGAGAGGCTCCAGCCCCAGCCTATGGGGATGATGAACCGCTCCGACACATTTCCCAAGCTATCTGTTCGCTCGGAGCCCCCTCTACGAACTCCTTCTGCACCTGGCACCAAGCCTGAGCGCAATGCAGCGGGTGGCCTTGGCCATGCGTCTAAGCCATCAATGGGACCAGATACTTCTCGAGCCCCACCACCGCGCAAGAGTCTCTTGCATCCCTCAAAATCTAGCAAATACTCAGGATCCGTCGATCTTGCCGCCGAATTTGGGGTGAATAACCCCTATCACACGCCTTCAGACTCGACGTCATCTGGGTTTTCCACGTTCAGTCACCAGAGTCACGGCAGTTCTCAAACTAGTCAGACAAAATCTCATCCGCGACGTGATCCTTCTGACCTCTCTGCTATGGAGGGCTTGATGGAGGACCTCGAAAGCTCGATGGAGGCCTTGGGGACTAAGGGTGTTCGAACTGAAACCCCTTTGCAAGCCCCTTCACGCACAAGGTCGCCTCTTGTAGAGTCGCCTTTCGAATTATCCCCTAGGGGTGAACTTCCCAGCTCTACCACTCAGGATAAACGTCGAATTGAGATTCCTCTTCAGCGAAGCGATTCGCAGCCAAGACCGATTTATGCGACCTCACCTCAAGATCACTTGCACTACGACCGGGCCCCAGAATTGATGCGTGCTCATACACTTCCTCCACCTACTGCGCCTCCCGCTCGTAAGGGATCCCAGGATCCTGTCCGGTCTCGAGGTAATTGCAAAGCTTGCGGCCTAGCAATCACAGGCAAGAGCATCTCATCTGCTGATGGGAGGTTGACTGGCAAGTACCACAAGGCTTGCTTCGTCTGCACAACATGCTCTGAGCCATTCACATCAGCTGAGTTTTACGTCCTCAACGACAAGCCATATTGCGAGCATCACTACCACAAGCTCAACGGCAGTCTCTGTGGAAGCTGCGAGAAGGGGATTGAAGGGCAATACTTGGAAGACGAGTTCTCGATTAAATATCATGTCGGTTGCTTCCGGTGTCTCGACTGTGGCCGATCTCTTTCAGAAGGCTACTTTGAGGTAGACGGCAAATCATACTGTGAACGAGACGCCTGGCGCCGAGTGCAACAGCCTTATCCTCCCATGAATCCTCCCATGAAGGCTCCTTCAGGGCGATCGCCACCCGGCTCACGACCTCCTGTGATGGGTCTTCCTGGCCATCCAGCCCAGCGAATGGGGCCTGGGAAGGGACCAGGACCAGGCATGGGACTTCCACGGCCTCCGTATGGCATGCCGCCACCCGGGAACCGTCTGGCACCCGGTCCTCCTGGACCTCGACCACGAATGAACAAGCGCAACACGCGACTTGGCATGATGTAACGACCTGATTTAACACCTGAACCTTTACGATGATACGTGGGCCATTACTACTATATTTGTAATATCACCTCTTGCACGCCCAGATCGCAACGTCCTTTGATTTGATTTAAAAATGCTGGGAGTTGGCTAGCATGTTTCTTTGTTGTTATTATACCCCCCTTGTTTTTTGAAAACCCACTGCACTTTGTACCTTGAATATCATGGAACTTTTTTGTGGAAGACAACGGCATCAGCGTTGGTGGGTTATGTGTCTGGTATTTGTACCACTGTGGGAAAAGGTCTGGAGCATGGATAGGGTGTTGGAGATGAAGAAGTGCATGTCTCTGCATCACAGTATTATAGCGAGCCTCTATAGGAGTTCGTTCATAATTGAAAAACGTCTTGAAGCTTATTGCCGCGAATTCGGAACTGGACTGTGGTAGCATTTGCCCCTTGAAGTGGGACACTACATCACATGTCACATCTGTATTCTATGAAACTCCTTCTAACAACCTGGAACCACAAGGCTCACAGTCGAGCAAATCCCGACACATCAAAACCTTGTGAGTGCAGTCTAACTTCTGTCCATCGGAATCAGAGAACAACCAGGTAATATAGGCAGTGCTCACCACCAAAAAGTATTTTGTTTATTCATGAACCCAATGGCCGGTGAAGAAATAGAAGCTAACAAATACCTGACATGTCTCTAGGGCTTTGGTACTAGCTCTTTTTAAAAGCACGTTACACGGTGCTGGCTATTCATTCATTCATTCATACTGTAGATAGCTGAGACTTGAAATTAGGGTAAGTGTCGGTTTCCCTCCTGATTAGTAAAGCATTTCATCTGAGCTCCAATAGACAAGAGTTCTATGGATGTTGGCAAGGACAGTGAGAGGTACCAAGTACTGAGTTGGCTAAGGTGAACATAGGGAGCATATCTTATTTTTGTACTTTATATAACAGATTTTTCATTGATACTGTAAGCGGGGACAGAAACATTATTTCGGCAACCTGTCATCGACTGCGGTCTTAGGCCAGGTTTCGCTACTTTGGACAATGAGTTTATACTGTGAGGTTAGAACTGAAACAAGTTTCAGTAATAGATTCTATCGGATTCTGGCCAGCGAGAATAGGGGAGCTATGAGCATTACTCAAGAGAAAAGATTTGTGGTATAATAATCAATTCCCTGACAAGCTAAGGTATTCCATAGTCGACGGTATGTCGTAACATTAAGGAACATCCGATATGCTTCCTCCTTCTGGGCAGACTATCACTCACTAACTACCTTGCAGTAGGAAGGCAGGTTTGGACAATAGGCGAAGCCACGTGTAGATAAAGACTGGTTTGGGGGATTCTAGTAGTTCAATATGGAAGAAGGAACCATAGAAATTGGTAGAGAGATCAAATTAAACTTTCTGGTCCCCTAAATATTGAATGTCTTGAATTCACAACCAATCTGATAACATCCATTATTAGTGTAGTCTGTAGGGTTAACATTCTTATACGGGGGTACCCCAGCGTTACGCCACTTGCTACCATCTCACCTCCACTTCGGTAACCCCTAAATCGAAACCTTGGTACAGTTACAGTACACGGTCTATCGTTAACCCAATCCAATCCAACGCCTCGTCATCCAAACCCATTCCATCAACTCTCCCTTCCTTTTACCTCCCTTTCCCCATTCTATCATTCGCATCATTCTCCAAAACGCAGCGCCCGACTTTTTTCCTGTTCTATTTGTGCATTATTTGCACTCGTTTAGACTTCTCAACTTCTTTGGTTGTCTTTGAAAGAAGCCGCGCCACTCCTTCAATCGGCCTCAAGAGAACTTCTTTGCGAACGACCGAATGTCCCCAACTAAACTATTAAACGACAACGTACCTCCTTGTGAATTGCATCCCTTGCATAGTTCCGACCGAATTTACTCGTCTTGGTGCTCAGCCAGTCGAGCCATGCACCCCTGATCTTATTCGATCTTGTTGACCACATCATTTTCGAATTCGACGCCAACTTCGATTCTCTTCCACATTACAATTTGGCCGCTCCCTGGACTAGCCAACTTCAGGATCTATCGCCATCATGAAGAAATGGCATCCCCAGAGTCGCCGCTTGTTCGGCGCCAAGCTACGGCCGAGATCTATGATAATAATCGTCTTTGCTATGCTTGCTGCCTACTACCTCCTGTTTGCGCCCAGCACAAACATCCAGGTGGTCCCTTCCAACTCCCAAGGCTCAGTTTTGCCTCCACCGCCCGCTACTGGAAATGGAGAGTCTGATCCTGAAGACCAATACGGGGCCATTCACCGAGAACTCTGGGAACTCACGGCTGAGGACCTGAGAGATTGGCATGATCCCACTGATGGCGAGGACCCCAATGATGTCGAGCCTGGTTTTGAGACTGATGGAAAGGAGAGAGGCTTTGGAGATCTGGGCAAGCTCCAACATGAGAAGGATATGAGAAAAGAATGGAGACACGCTTACTCTGTTACTTCAAAGTGAGTATTGGTAACACCCAGAATTCATACATAGACTAACATGCTTCCAGCTTCCCTAACTCAAATCTTATCTATGGCAAGACCTTGGCGAACTTGGAGAACCAAGAGGCTCGGCCCGAAGAATTCAGCGTTGATCTCAAGTTCGACCCAGATGCTGATGTAGAGTACAGCTCTGAAAAGCCAGTTCGCTATGACCCTTACCCAAAATACAACAGTGCCGCATGGAATGATGCTGGATACGCCCAGTACTTTCCTTGCAAGGGTGCCACAGGCGAACCCATCGAGGATCTGCTTGTCTTTAAAGGCAGGCCTCGCGAATGGCCCCTGCCTCGTTTTGGTAGTTACGATGCTTTGAATATGGATCCTAACCTGTGCTGGGAGCGTGAGACTCGTCTTGGCCCCTATGGACTGCACCGTCAGTTCAAGAAAGTCGGCGGCGAACCACAGCCACTGAACTTCGATAACGTCAACTGGGGTGACCTTCAACGGATGTGCCTCCACAGAAATGCCCAGCGGTTTGATATGAACCGGGAACGAGTCAATGAGTATCTCAATATGTATCCCGAAACTGTCATTGGACCTCAGTTGCCAGAGGAACCTCAACAGCCTGAGCAGCCTGCTCAAGCACACATGGCAAAGCGAGATGTTCCTCTCGAGCCAGAACCTAACAGCACCCCGGTCTCGACCAAACCAGGCATTGTGCCTGCCCCGGTTGGCCCCGAAGCAACCAAACAGTTCGCAGGCCAACAGAAGCACCCAAGAAGCCCTAGGAATCCAACAACCGGCTACGCTTCAGAACCTCGAACTGCCATTCTTCTTCGATCATATACTGGAAAGGATTACACCGAAAATGACAAGCAAAATATTCGCTCACTAATTTCCGAGTTGTCTCTCAGAACAGGTGGTCAGTACGAGGTCTTCCTCCTGGTTCAAGTCAAGGATACCAACCTTCGTATCTTTGAAGACGAAGATGTCTACCAAACTGTTCTATCGCAGAGTGTCCCCCCTGAGTTTCGCAGTATGACAATTCTCTGGAACGATGACATTGTGTGGAAGCTTTATCCGAAACTTACAGACCCTGAATCAAAGAATGTCCACACTGCGCAGTGGCTTTCTGTTCAAAAGTTTAGCCAAGACTACCCGCAGTTTGATTTTGTTTGGAACTGGGAGATGGATTTCCGTTTCACTGGCCACCACTATCACCTCTTGGATAAGCTTGGAGAGTTCGCCAAGAAGCAGCCTCGAAAAGGCATGTGGGAGAGAAACGAAAGATGGTACATACCTACATTCCACGGTGGTTATGACGACGAGTTCCGCCGGGACATTGAGAAAAGGTACGGCGATAATGTCATTTGGGGAGCTCCCGAGCTTCCATTCATCAACCCCATTGGACCAAAGCCTCCCGTTGCGAGTCCCAGTCAGGACAACTATGAATGGGGCGTCGGTGAGGATGCCGACGTTATCACTGTCTCTCCCATGTTCAACCCTGTAAACAGCAATTGGGTCATTGCTAATCAAGTTTGGGGCTACAACGACTCAACTCACAAGTCTCAAGATATCCCCAGACGAACCACAATCGTCACTCAGTCTCGAGTATCGAAGAAGTTACTGAACATCATGCATGTTGAGAATCTCCGTGGTAATCATGTCGCCTCCGAGATGACACCACAAACAGTGGCTCTCCTCCACGGTCTAAAGGCAGTCTATGCTCCTCATCCGGTTTTTATGGACCGTGACTGGAAGGGCAAATTTCTTAACAAGTGGTTCAACCCTGGCGAGAATGGCGAATGTGGCGGCCGCGGAAGCCCCATGGGTTGGGGCCGGGAGCGAAGATATATCGGTTCGACCTGGTACTACCGGGCAATACCTCCGAACCGACTGTACAACAATTGGATGGGCTGGCCAGATACGGGCATTGGTGGCTCGCAGTGGGAAGAGAAGCATGGACGACCATGCCTACCACCGATTATGCTTCACCAAGTGAAGAATACTGAACCGACCAAGGATGGCCATGAAACCACTTTCGAATTAGCCTACGGCTAAGCTTACGCTATCATTTGAGTTGAAGCCTGCTTATGGGCAGGCTAATCAGACACGTTTATATGACTGGATGTCATTGTTTCCCGTCCATAGATCTGTTGGGATCCTTTCAATGAATTTTGCCGCCATACAAGTGCGCCTTTATAGGAAAGCCCCTGTTGCATCGTGTATTAGAGATAATAGGGATTGAGAGATGCACGCTTGGGTGCTGGTTGGGAGTCTGGAGTAACCACTTTTTTACATGCATTAAGACAGAAAGTCAAAGCATATCGGTTTTACTTCCTGAATTAAGTGTCCTTTTAGTAAACTGACTCAATTAATAAGATGAAGTCTGAAATTCAGCCAGGTGTGATAATCTAGTTATAACCCAACAAATGTGCCGTAGGTTATTTTGAACGTTTTGCCTTTACATATTAAGTATTCTGACCTTAAGTTCTAATTAGGATGGTAGAGTAGGTAGGTATTTATACAATTCCCAGCCCGAGCTTTTACCGTTACCTCATTAATCGTGAACGTCACATCTCCTCCTCTCAACTACATTTCACAATATTTTACCAATAACACAGTTTGACAATTATTGGTTGTGGGTAACCTAAGAACTTATACTGCCCTAATACGACAAGGCATTCTAAGTAAGAATTATCTCCATGGCCTGTCTGCTGGGTTGTATAGCCGTCATGCGCATACACCCTATACCATGAGCCCCCCTCCAAGTGTAAGATCTTATTCATTCAAACATTACGCGTTAACCTAACATTTATCAGGCCCCTACGCCCAAGAGGTTTCTTCTCCCAAAACGGGGCACACAGTCCTCTCAAACCCCTGCAACATTACCCCGTTTCCAATCAACTCCTCGCTTTGCCTCCTCCTCTGTTCCTAGGCCGACACAGGCAAGAACCGGCATAGATATCGAAGATGTTGAAGAAGTCGGAGATCACTCACAAGAGACTCCTCAAAAGAGCGATGATGGCCATGCGCCACCTAGAAAGCACGACGCGCTTCATGACTCTATCGAAGTTGAGTCTGATGACGCAACTGCATCAAAAGGTGGCAGCATAGCCATCTCGGATAATGAGTCAGATGTCAGGAGTCTACGGTCTGTTGATCTTGAAATGTCCAATTCCCCAAATGTGTCACATAACTCTTCTACCTTGGAAGAGCGGGAGCCCAAGCGAAGAAGGGTATTAAGTTCACCGAGGCGGGAATCCAGCCCACTGATAGAGCAGCACAGCTCAGCCAATGATTCTTCAGAAGAGATTTACGAGAGAGATCACATACTATCAGAAGGCTCTGCGCAGAGCATCCAAGATGAAATTAAACCTAATGACGAGATAAAGCCACTTCAGCAGCCAACCTTCCACGCACCACCGCGCTTCAAACATGTGGAACTCGATCCCACAGTAGATAGTCTCCCAGTGGCATTTTCTCCCCAACGCCGAGGAGCAAAATATATAACTGGTGGACTCGCTGCCGAACTCCAAGGATGGCTCTCTGAAGTCAAGGGCTGGGAAGGTGTCGCACCAGCTACAACTTCGACAAAGAAAGTGATCATCGACGAAATTCGACCAGGCCGGCGTATGTACCTAGTCAAGGGGCGGACAGATACAACTGAGGAGAATCGATATTTACTCGCAGGCGAAGGCAGACTAACAGGTCTAGGACAGAGGATGTCGGTGGTTGTTGGGAGTGTTGTTGATGTGGGACAACCAGTATGGGATATTGTGTTGGACGGACAAGTTTGGACGGTGGCATGCGACTGGGGTATATCTGAGAGCAAGGAAACCAGTAAAACCAAACGCCTTTCAGGTTTTTAAGAAGTTGCCTTGGGATTCATAAGTGTATCTTGTTGGCGTTGGGGGTAGTTGTATCTGGAGACTACCAGACGCGATGAGTCTCTATAGAATCAAGCTTCTACGATACGGCCGGCTCTTTCATAAGGTGATAGGCTTAGTAAGCTTTCGACGGGGACGGTAATCCCTCTTTATCAACGTCCCTAGAACGATCTCTCAACACATACGACCATACCTGCAGTAGAATACGGGATCCCGCCCGCTCTCCCATTAGTCAAGCCTGCAAGGGGCTGATTAGTAGTTGGGTCGCTGACTACCAGCGAATACCTGCTGTTGTACGGTTTTTGTTGCTTTTTCCTTTCCTTTTTGCAACAATCAAGTTGTTGCTTTGCCCATAATGAGGCATCATGTCATGGTTGCGGAGGCTTGCCCTTTGCAAGAACTTTTATCTACTCTCCCTCCAAAACTAAGAGTCATGACGAGATATCGAATTAAGTCTTCAATTATATGTTGGAACTGTAGAACAGTTTTAGATATATTACTCTAGGTCACATGAGCCAAGAGGGAAAAATTGTCAATTTACAGGTGCTGATCTGTATGTAACCTACCAGACTATGTTGCAAGAACCATAGAAAACAATCTCAAAATCGATCTTTTCACCTACGGGCATTAATCTTAGAAAAAACAAATAGAGATATTAACAAAATCGTGCAGGAAATTGGCCTTTGTGACAAGAGGATTTGACGTCGGACTTCGCCTTAGTGAGTATTCCGAACTCGAATATAGCACTCCATCGACTCCACTGATGTTATCACTCGATAAACGACCCTTGAGCAAACCGAGACGGGTTCTAGACATCTGAACTATTCCGATAGGATGTGCCAAATGTTGATATTGCGGCCTTGTCTCTAATCCTATTTCTGGTGCCGGAAGCGGGCCATATTCTTCGCCGACATTGGGTAAACTTCATAACGAGCATACACATGTAGCCATTTTAGATATGAGCAAGGTATATTGTTTCAATCTCGATATCGAGCGATCAGGTATATATATCTTATGCGTTAATGGTAGGGACATGTAGGCGAACGGCTCTCCTCCCGCCTGGTCACGTTACGTACTCTCTTGAAACAAATAGAAGAGGAATCGATACTTTGATGAAACAAAATACAAGTCCCCCGCTTTTCTGAAACTCGGATTCTTCTTGTCATCCAAACCACAGCTATCCATCTCTTATTTATGGACCTTGTCGATGGAGTGAAGGTTCACCTCTTCAGCTCATCGCACTACGCAGAACCCTCGTCAGTGTCTCAAGGGGTGATGCTAGGTCTGAGGAGAGTTGATCGGATGACAATAGCGGGCATTTTACGGGCAAGAAATTGCTCTAGATGACATGTACACTCATTGCTACCAGGCTAGCAGAGCTGAAGAAGTTGGCCAGTTACCTTCAACATGACCTGGCAGGACGCTGACAAGTAGTGAATGATGACAGATCCAAACTTTGCCAACGGACACATCGTCACTGTAGCACTTCGGCCTAGCAACTTCGAAAGTAACTAACACCTCACAGTATCCTTTTGGTACCCTTTCCAGAGCCAACCTACTGCAAACCCGCCCAAGATCTTGATGGGCGGAAAGCATATTCAGGAAAGGGGCAGCTCCCCATGGTGAAGAAAACCAACAGATGCCATAAAAACCAACCGCAGTGAACACATCCCCCCCTTTTCATGGCTGATCCGACCTAACTTGGAAACATTTACCTACAGGAAGCCGCTGTAGCCGCGTCTGTTCAGCTCCCAAAGTGTGAAGCTTGGATCAATTACCTTTTTAGACACCCTCTTGAGGGGCTAGAGCTGCTTCTTGGATCCTCAGCTCCCCCGCCTCCTGCTTTGATTTGGAATCTCGGCGTCTTTTACTGCCGTGTGAACCATGTATGCTCAAATCTGCGCAATCAAGTTCGGGATGCAGGTGACAGATCAAGAGCGAGTTTGTTATCTGAGTGGTTGATCTTAGGGTTCCCACTAGTGATGATCGCCTTGGTGAGTATCAATGTGTGGGCTTTCAGCGAGCCTGATCCCTGGAAGCTCATATCAAACAAGCTTAGTTAATGGGACGGTCGATCACCAGCAGCCCGAGGAGGGGTTAAAACCTTCATCTGATGGCTTCATTATGTATGTCATGAATCAGGCGGCGGCATGTAGTGTGGTGAGGAACTATCTGGCCTCGATTCACTGGACCAATCGTCAGTTAAGACGCGTCAATCTAATTCTTGTCGTCGTTCTTTTGCAATGTTGATATTCTGCGTTGAAGATGATTCACACCCTGTTATGGCCTCTGATGGGCCCATCAAGTGTGAAGAACATGGCTCGAGACTAACATGTAAGGTAGCAGGTAGCATATCTTGCCTGTATTGCGTTTCATTCCATGGCACATCCTTTGGTGGGAATTCATTGACCTGGAGGTCTGGGCCTAGCACTCTTCAGTGATTGCCCGGATCTTGAAGTAGTCTAATAGTAGAGGCCAGCAACCCCCGCATAACACATCTCCAGGGCCAGGATTCTTGCAAACCATGTTGACGTACTAAACCTCAAAGACAATGAAGATGCGACAATCTTTATGATACAGGCCAACGAAGAGATAGTAATCCAGAGGATTTCTTTCGTATGGCTTTGATGATATTTCTTCGCAAGCTCGAAGACTGATCTTCAAGTAAATGCTGTCTATAATGCGCTGCCTTTTGACCAGCCATGTTCAGACATAGAATCCACCCTTCAGAAGTGTGTTACTCGTGGTTTGTGTCTCAAGCTGCCTAGGTCTAAAAGCGGCACAGATGCTATTTTAGAAGGGCATGTGCCTCAAAAGCTTCGGTGTTCTTGCCTTCCATTGCCCAACCTGAAACGATATCTTCAGTTGCCTGCAGATCCTTAGTTAGCGTCAAGTCTCCATCGGCGTTGGAGGGCTAAAGATCATTTTGTTTGATGCAGTCGAGCCCGGGGCAAAGAGCCGGTGACGCCCAAGACGGTGGATGGAAAGGACCTGCATTAGTGTCAGGCCATGTCATGATGGGCAAATCGCATTTCGTGGTCTGGTGGGCTGGGAAACTAATTAAGTGGGCGGCATAGGACCCGGTCTTGAGTTTTCCAATCCCCGGAGTTTGTGAAAGTACTGATCCTAGATCGGAATTATCAGTATTCAGTAGAATAATCTAGAGTAGATATAGCTATTCTAAATTGCTCTTGCTTCAAAAATCAATTGGTTCAACGAAGGCTTCAATTTGCTGCCAACCAGTGACAGGCGCAACGACAGCATCCAATATTTGGACCGAAACATTAGTACCTAGGTGGCTTTCACGCCGCTCAAGAACTCAATTACATGGTTTGAGACATGTTTCCTGCCCAGAATCATTTTCGGTATTCATATGCAGAACGTGCTTCTCAGATTTCGGTCCGTCGATGCAGAAACGCAGAAAATTTGGAATTCAGGGATTTCAAACTGGATGCGTGTGAATGTACGACATCAGGCCGGTGGGTTTGCTAGGGCACGCACTTCTAAAAACAGAGATCAAGTGTCACCAGAATTGGAAGCCGGGACATTGGAGGATCTGCCAATGGTGCGGTGGAAAGTGAAGAGGAAGAAAAAATGTCGGTTGTCAAATCTCCCCAACCATGACGGCAGGCAAAATTCTAGTCAGGCAGGGAACTAGGATGAGGATGACTTCTTTGTTGGGCCTTCTGCAATCAACAAAGTTCAGCGTCATGACATGCTTTGCCGGGGCGTTCAACCATATGCAGGCGGAGCTTAACAGGGGTACTAAGTGGCTGGATGGTTGAGCTTGGCTGATCAACCCTGTATCTTTCGCATGTAGGATTCCTCATCGGATCGACTTTCCGAGAAGTGTCAGAAACGTTTCGAAGATGGACCTGCTACTGTCAATGCAGCTCATCCAAACAGCATGCCATGGGTGAGAAGAGACGACTTCAGCCTGGGCTTTGCGGGCAGCGTAGCCGCAGTGGACCCCGCGAAGGATTGAACGTGGACTGAATGGGGATATTTGGAGGGTCAAACCAGCGCCGCAACCATGAATTCTAGTCGCAGTCTACCGCGCTTCTGGCGGCGTTTCGTCTCTTCGTCCCGGCTCTAACAAACTCCCGGGTTAGTCTATTTACAGCCGGTTCTCCGCGATGCAATGTGTGAGCTCAGGAAGAGGGGTGTCCGTGTTTGAGAAGTTGGTGGTCTAATGCAGCGTAGTCTATTTGAAGAGGGACCCACCCCTGGCAGCAAGAAGCACCGAGATTCAAACTTGACACATGAGACGAAAAGTACGAGCTGAACCAGCTCGTGGATCTATAATGAGTCGAAGCATGTATCAGCAGCTGTCCGTGCTAGCAGCCCACTCGGTGTGGCTTGCACGCTAAGAAATTGACGCGGTTGCGCCATTTCAAGAATGGAATAGCTGGAAACATCTGGGGAACTGGTCTCGTGTATGGATGGTGTGGTGGAGGAAGAGATTAGTAGAGATGGAGAATTGGAGATCAACCAATTTAACTAAATAATCACCTTATGAGTAGTGTCAAATCCTAGCAGAAGCATCCATTGCTGGCAAGAACTGAACCAGAGAGTAAGTAACGAGTATCTCGATTGTTGAATCAGGATGTAGACTCTAGTCTTTCTAATTGAAGCTTCATATGAAGAGGTCATTTACAACGAACGCCATACCTTACCTAATATCCCTCCTTACCTTGAGGTACTCGTCTACCGAATTATCTCCTAGTGTCTACTTTGAATGCAACCGTTCTCAGCATCCGCTAAGTGCCAACCTTAACAGTGCCTAAGGTAATGAGCCTATCTATCTAATATTAACGTTACTCGGGTATCAGTGAGCTGCTCTTCAAGACATTAGCGTCCTTTCCTTACTTTCACGTCAGAATCCAAGTTTGTCTTGCTGCAGGAACCAAAGATCTTCTTGAATTGCACTTGGCCGCTCTTTCAAATGCGCCAAGACTTCACCACACCAACATTCATCTAACAATAGATAGAAGCCGGACCGAAGACACGACACAGCATCTGCAAGCAATTTACCCTGGTTACCGGCTGTCTTCATCGCAGCGGTTAAATCAGCTCAAGCCTGCGCATATAATTTCCCTGTTGGTATAGCTTCCTACCGACTCGGCTGAAAGCTGAAACTCCTTAGCCTTGCTCTTGGTTGGTGGCTTGATCATTGAGCCTCTCCCGTGAACACAACCCTTCCCAATACTGCCTCCCATGTCGTCCATCCACGATTTTCTGGGTCTACGTCTGTATCTCTTTCACGCTACGACGTCGCGAGCAGATGGCGTGGGGCGTGCTATCCCGACTTGGAACAGCTTGCGACCCCCTGGCTAGTCTATTCTTAAATCTCTGCTGGCGGTCCAGATTGAGGCTAAAACTTCAGGGTTCTATCCAACACCTGGGCCTACAGTGAAGAGCACAAAGCCGTCTTTGTGTTTCTTGCCTTAACCCAATCAACACAAACCTACATGACCCGCCGCCTAGCAAATCACTCAATGAGTAAACCGCGAGATCAGTAGAAGGAACGCACCCCAATCTCAACGACGACCCGGTTGTCAACTAACAATGCATCGACCAATGTAACACGATCGATCCGGGATTCACTAGTCAGCATCATCCAATTCGCCTTATCTGGGCACAGCTCTGCATAGCCGCCTTGTGCGCAACAGCTGTCAAGAGATGTGCCTCTCCAGAAAATAGTGATCACCCCAACCTCATCTCACAAAGAAAAAAGTACTACGGAATTCGTTTCTTGATTTGACAGTTCTTAGCCAGAACTTCGGAGACGATGCCCTTCTGATGGGCCAGTCATGGAGCCTCCTTCAGGCAAGCTGATCTTGTTTTGAATTACGAGCTTGCCAACATCGATGGACACGGGCATGACAACCGACGTGACGACTTCAAAAACATGGCCAATGTGCCTGTAGAAGCGGTAACGCGGAGGAGCATAGGTAGCTTCTACAGAGGACCACGTGCATTGATGCCTTCATGTCATCTTGCCTTCCTTAACCAATATAAACTTTCATGCCGTAAGAGGCCACCCAGAACAGTACCTTTTTTCTCACTTTTTCTATCCCAGTGTCTGGCCTCGGTATCTCCCGATTTGGTACAGATTTATCATATGCTTGTGCGAATCCCAGGCTCAGCTCCTTCAATGTTGCAACGGTCTTATACCTGCCAATTTTCATTCTGCCAGCATGGATTACACCCCCAGACTGTCTAGGTTTGTGACACAACCATGTTTAGGAAGCTTATTAGGCGGCCGGAACCCCTGAAGGAAGATTTCCCGCTATGGGATGTGTGTCAACTTGCAGGTAACAAATGGCTGCGCCTCTCGGTGACCCTCACCGAGCATGGCGGTTTTAAAAAGAGGCGCGATTATTTCTGTGCGATGAATATCCACCTGAGTACTGACTCCAAAGTTCGTTTAGATATTGAATCACCTATCCCGAAGCACACTGGTTGGTTTAGCTATTTCAACGTTGGAATTCCTTGACCCTGGTACGGACGGATATTTTATCCCCTTGTGGAGATCATGGTTCGGACGGGGCCTTCAACGCCATGATCTACACCAACCCGCCATGCTAACCAGCAAGGGAGAGCCGTTGCTCGAAACTGCCGGTAAAACAATGGACAGGCTTGGCTTGTCTGCTTCTCGAATTCTTCAGTGCACTCTTCCTTGACGCCACAATGCCAGGGCTGTCCCGCCTACGTCTCAAAAGCCTAGCTTAAGCTACCTACCTAGCACCATAACCTTTTGACTTGACAGCTATCCGGATACCTCCTTATGTGTTGACTTTGGGGCAGCTCAAAAAATGGCGGGAGGACGCGTCCCTCTGGTCATCATCCTAATGCATGCAGCACCGTGCCTGTGCCACCGGGCCAGGACCGAATGCCGCACTCATAGCCTAGCATATTACAATGATGATGCTGGTTCCCGCTGCAAGCCTACGCTTTGGTTTCTCCTCTGGCCATCTACAATCTTCATAATTGCCATCTTGGATAGCTTTGCTCAGAACATCCATCCTGGCCAGTTTAGCCTACTAATTCCATACATCTTACGAAAGTCCCTGATCCTTGATCCTCGTCTCGTTGATCCACACCCTTCAGCCCTCCATTCTTGAACCCCCCAGACCCCAGTCATAACCCCAAACGACTACCGTCTTCAGGAACCCTACCGGTCACTTCATGCGTTAATCCATCTAGTCATAGCTTTTAGTGACCTACATACTTTTCTGTCGTAGTGGATTCGTCTCATCTCTTCCCTTTCCCCTACTTTCTCGCATGTAACCAAGCCCTGACATAGCTACTGGGTCTGAATCAGATCCCTCGCCTTCAAGTTTCTTCCTTGTCTTCTTCCGTCACTAAGTAAAGCCTAGACCTTGAACAAAGCGGCTCCGAAGGTCTGAAGCCGAGAGAAGTCTTAACAGCAAAGTACAGTAACTACCCCTGGTCCTTGACGAGATCGGCAACCTGAAATCTTCGGTTCAGCGGGTCAGACTCGATCTATCTGACACTCCTGTCACTCTTCTCACCCCTTCGCTCCGTGAGAATAAACGAAAGAGCATCCTTATGCCAAGTTTCATATTGTTCTGCGCCGAACCTAGACCCTAGTCTTCTGGAAGACATACAAGAAACAGTCGTCCCCCCTGACAGTTAAACGAATTTGCTTCTCCAATCACTTTGCCTTCATACTCTTTATTCCGTTCACTTCACCATTTGTGGAGCCACTTCCCATTTTAATCGATAATTACCCCGGAGCGAGGTTGATCCTCCTTCTAGCACCTTTCGACAGTTACCATGAGATTGTAATCCCTTGAACACCTACCATTACCAGAAAGACGACACCGGACCTCGATGCTGCAACCAAAAAATAGATACGTCCATTGTCGGTCTTGTTAGTGATCGATTGGCGCCACTCTCGAATTCGGACAGTCCCAGAATCACTTGAATCACGTTAATACATATTACTTCAGCCAAGCCTCTATACAGACCTTTGATCATGAAGATAGAGTCGATCCTAAACCAGTTCAGCGAACTAGAAACGGAAGCGAGAGATAGTCGAGTAAGCCCACAGCCGTATAGTGCGCAGAGACATCAAAGAGGCCCGTCAGTTTCACTGTCGACTCCATCTCCCGGCTGTGCTCCATCTAGGACATCTAGTACGCGATCCGATAGTCGAACTCGTACGCCTTGGGATGCTGGTGGCTACTCTTTACCGAGAGATGTTGGTCCGCCAAACTCCTCACGAACTCCTTTCGAGGCGGTGACTTGGGAGGGACAGCAAGAATCTGCAAGACGGCAGAATGGGTCTAATTACCACTCCAGACAAGTATCAATGGATACATCAGCCAGCATGAATCTTCCAGGTTCCACAGGATCATACGCCCTACCAGTCCGGTAAGAATATTCGAAACCACAACTTGATGTGGGCATGACAAGCTTGAGGTTGACATTGCTCCAAGCAGAATGCCTTCCACCCCAGAAGTTTATCAAGACGCCTGGACACCGAAAAGGTACCCCTTTTTATCCGCGCTGGTTTATAATCCGGCCTATGCTTGACGATTCAGCTTGACTGACGGAACTAGCAATCACAACGAACGCCGTGCTTCTCAGCACATGAGGAGGTGAGTTGTTTTCCTGTCCATTGTTAGTGTTGGAGTTGCCAAGGATGCTATACACACCGGTGCCCAATCGCAGGAGTACAGAGGCTAAGACGAAGCAAGATCAAGTCTCTGGACGGAGTACAATACGTCTCCAGCTTCAGGAAGCCACAAAATATCGGACAGCCGCAGCAGTTTCTCATCTTGTTGCTCGTCGACCTTCTCTGTTGGCCATTCAAGATTCTCGTCGGTATCTACCATCAGCGGAAGCAATGCCATGGGCTCTGGCATCGCCGACTTGGAAGCGAAACTGGAACGTCTTCCAAGAATAACAGTGCCTCCCCCTCCAGTAACAGACGGTTTATCTGTGAAGTCAGACATGCGATTTTCTCAGTCTGTCAATGGTGCTGGGCCGACATCTTCGGGTATCCCGTCTGACTCGATTCTAGAGGCGAGGATGATGATGAAGAGGAGGCACAACCACTTGTCAGAAGATCAAACGTAAGTCGATATTTCTTTATCCCTTGGGCTGCTATTATGGTTTGAAATTCGTTTCTCGTTTGCCTGGTATCAATCTTGTGAACCCTTTCGGCCCTTGGTGGCTGCAGGGGCATGTCTGCTTGTTGGTTGTTTGAACTCTTGGGGGGGAAAAACACTGTCGGGTTTGCTGGCAAACTTCAGGAGTGCCTCCTTTGCAGTTTGTGAATCACATACAATATTTCTATTGTCCAGACAAAAACAATTACATGCTGTAGGCGCAGCTCGGATGGATTATGCTTAGGTATAAAACCAAGTCTGTGAAGCTGGGGCAAGTCAGCCCTTGAAAGCATCATTGTCCAACTGCGAACTTGGCCTCGAGCCGGTGAATCACACTGCGTGGTGTAATTTTACTCACGCAGCCTGGAGCAAAACTACTTCCGTTCATCGGACCCCTCCGTCAAGCTTTACTCTTTGTGTCCTTTGACACCCTGCCTGTTGTCTATACCCTTTCGACTTATAAATTCTCAGCAAGTATATACTGACAACTTGCCTTTTCCTCAGCTATTTGAAGCCAAGGGACCACTTTCTGAATTCGTTGGATCGAGCTCACAAGCGAACCATCTCGGCACCAAACCCCGCCCAGGGCTCCGGTCAATCCTTTCCTCGAGCGCCAACTTCTCTGCCACCTTTGGTGTCCCGGCACCTCGAGCCCTCAACACAATTGTCACCGCAGATTAATACACCTCAAGAGCGACTTGGTATTGAGCAGTACCCTTGGGTCAATACGGGAGAGAACTCCCCAACCCCTAGCATGTCAACCAAATCGCCCTTTGAGCCTCAGGAGAGCACGAGGATGCTGCCTGATAGGACTCTTCCAGGTAAACCTAACAAATTCAGCCCTCCAGTTTGTAATTCACTAACAGCTTTCGGTACAGCGGGGATGGCATCGTCCTATGCCAACTCAAATGATCGTGTTATTGCAGCATGTCGTAGCTTTAGAAAGGTAGACGTCAACACACCACTCGAAGGGGGCGACATTTGCATGGCAGTTGAGAACTGTACCACCGGATCAGTTCCTCGCAAGGTCATCTCTCATCTTTTTGGTCGCAACAAAGTCTGCACTCGCCGCATCCCGGAGCGTGTCTGGGTTTGCATGTGTCGCAAGCACTACCAGAGGATACGCTACCGTACTGGTGCCGAGTTCAGCGCGACTCAAATCGGGATGGTGTATGAGCAGATCGTCCGAATGATATTCTGGAGCCGAGGATTGGAGAGCCCCAACAGAACTAATCAGGAGGGTATCGCCATCCGATCCTGGACCTTCTCGATTCGCAGGCGTGAGGTCAAGCGCCTGGCGGATACGAACAGTCGAGATCTCATCCCTCGCTGGATCATGCAGAGACTTGGTGAAGGCAAAACGCACGATGAGATTCTCGATGTTGTGGAACGTCTTCACCAAGAGATTCAACAGGGGACTCTCAAAGATGTCCCTCCCGTCGAGTTCCTCCCAGAGGTTGTCGATGCTTACACAAACCCGCCTGCTCAAGTTCAGGTTCACGAAGCCTCGGCCAACAACCAGTCCGATCGCTCGTTGATGGTTGGAGAAGCAACTCCATCCCCTCTCTCATTCGTCAAGGAATCATCGCCCCTCGAACCGGTGCAAGAAGAGGGATCCATGAGTGAGCATAGTAGCGAACAATCAACTTCTTCATCCACGCCTCCCGCCGTTTACAACGGGTCTCGACCTACTCATCGCGCTAGATCGTATACCGGCGATATGCCCGGCCGGTCTACTCCTTACGTATTCAGTTCTCGGTCTCCTCTAGCGAATTCTGGCATCGGGTCAGACATTGAACGGCAACCCAGTCTTGGATACTATGATAGTCAGAACCCAACACCACCTCCCATGAGCTATTGCAGTATTAATCGTCAGATGCAGGCGCCAATGACCGATCGCCGAGGTTCATGCGATAACTCTCCCTATTCCCAACAAGCTTATAGCGGCGATCATCACTATGACCCAAATGAATTCGTACTGACTGATAGGAGCCCCCCGACCCATACAGTTGCTACGCCAATGGTGGCCAGAGGGGACCGGATGTACAGCACGGCAGGTTATCTTGCTCATGACAGCCGAGACAGCCGCCACTTTCATGCGTCGACAATCAATACCAAACTCGCGCCGACCCTCCTCGACTATCCTCCCTACGGGACTGCTCCTCCTCAAGCTGAAGGAGCTGGTTACTCGTATCGAGATCCAGCAGAACGTCATTCTGAGCTTAGAATGAGCGGCGTAGACACCTCTTTACCTCCATCTATTGTAGACGAGCGACCGTACTTTGATGTTCTGCGTCCACAAACCCACCAACCTTACTGGTATTCTGCCGAGAATGGGTCAAACACCAGGATCGGCCGCTCTATGAACCAATACCAGCAGCACACATTAGCTTGCGTTGACCAAGCTAGCCTCCGTCCTTCGCGCCAGTACCCTAAAGAAGAAATTCTAGAGTATGGTGGTGCTGATCAGGTCCCTGATGAAGGTGTTTCGACCACGCTCCCGACAGTGGCCTACCGTCCATGACATCAACACGGCTACGCTTCGATGACCCAGTTCGACGACAGTCTCGCCCGTGGCAATTACCAGGCGTATCAGCACAATCTTTCGACCAATGAAGGTGATGAGAACTGGTACAGTGGTCGAGTTTCCGACAAGGATTACCAGTAAAGGAAACAGATTTCCCGAATGATGGTTGACAGCGGAAGGCTGTGAGGGTTGGCCTTGTGTGCCGCATGTATAGCTTTATGCTTTGCCTCCTTTTTTTGCCCCAGGACACGAACTGCGTGGCGATAACGATGCTATCCAATTCGAGTTGCTGCCCTGCCGAGAACTGTTCAGCACCACTGAATAGGCAGATGATGCTGGGTTAACATTCGTTTGCCCCCCCCTTTTTTTTTATTGGTATTTCAGGCCCGCTGTTTATCTTTGGGCATATCGCACATTGCAGAACCTCAGAGAGCCCAACGACGTAACAAGAAGGTCTATTTCGGCATGAGCTGGTTCAGGACGGAGATTTGCTCGTTGCTGCTGCCACGAAGATTATGATTGTCCCATTGTTTGGGATGGGACTTGCTATGATGGAGATGCTTATGATAAACCGTTCATAGCTTTGCTAGTCTAAAACGACTGTAACTAGCCAGGTCGATGATAGATAAATGAATCATCTGAACGAAATAGTTGATGATAAATCGTGATGCAGCTGGTCGATGACGCTGTATGGAATCCGGTTTTAATTTGAGATTTGAGAACGGTGTGAAATTCAATGAAGGATGTATACTTTTGATCATCATTCCCCCCTAAACATGATGATACCACCGTCCCAGTCCTTCAACTCCCCAACGTTGGCCCTGGCCACTTCTACGTAGCCAAAACGCTTGTAAAACTTGTCGAGGCCACTCAATCCCACCAGCCAAGTGGGAACTCCTGCACGATCGGCCGCCTCCAAGCCATGCTGGAGTAACAGGGAGCCATAGCCACTGCCTTGAACATCGGGAGACACTCCAAGGCTAGACAAATACCAGGCCGAACGACGCCGAGGAGAATTGAGAATATCGGGCTCAATGGTGCTGAAAACGCGATCGTAAATACCAAGCCGATGAGAGTCAACATGGCGAAGAGGAAACATATAAGAGTGTAGTTTCAGCGCCACCAACGCAATGGGAGCAATCCAAGCGTCTAGAAGAGTTAGTAGCTCGATCAGGTTCTGATATCCGCAGGGCTCGGGTGGATAGTGTGAGAGTTGACAGAGGCTGAATGGAGGGACTTACGAAGTGAGAACCATCGTTCACGGAAAGAGAAGGAGTCGTCCGGCCTATGCCACCAAGTAAATGCCACAGTCCTGCCCTTGGCATCATCCAACATCGTGAGAACGTAGCCAGGCGTCCAGTAGCGCATACGAAAGCGCCGAGTTACCCACTCGCGAAAGGGGGTTGAGTCGGTGTGGCGGCTTGGGAACATGAAGTCGAGCAGAGTTTCTCCATCGAAGCTCTGCATATAGAGATCTGTAGCTGCAGTGAGATCGGCAGAGGTGCCGGGGCGGATGCGATGGCCCATTTCTGTGGTTGTCACGGGTTTTGATGGTCGTTGGAGGTGAAAGTCGACTCTAGCAGTAGGAGCCGAATGCCGGTCACCTATATAAATAGTCTTAGGTCCGGCTCCGGAGACTTTTTGAAGATCGGCTGCACAGAGTTCACTCCCCAGAGCTGCGTATTAGTGGCTATGATGGTGTTGAGTTCACTCAGGGGCTTGCGTTACTGCAAGATCGACAGACTCAGTCACTGGGCGACTGGCAAGCAATATTCTTCGGAAACGGAGCCTTTCTTGATTTAATAAAGTGTTCGCACAATGTATAAACAATCAATCGATATTTCCAGCTATTTAGGTACCGCATGAGGCGGGGGATAAATCGATCAACCTGCCAAAACGGGATTTACGCCGGGTGAGTCAGTAGTTCATGTTAATTCCGAGAAGGCGCGGATTTTGCTCTGACAGGGCAGTGGATCCTCTCGCTTACCTGCCTCTTATGGTTCATATATGACATGCTCTGTATTCAGCTTGATGGGCACGTGTCTGGCTGATATCGCGGGGTTTTTTTTTTTTATCTCCTGGTGTTGCGGGAAATATTCTACGGCTAGTTATGCAGACATGCACTAGAGCTTTGCGAGCTTAATTTAGCAATTGCTTGCTGAGCGTGGAAAGAAAAGCCAGGGCTAAACAAGCAGGAAGAGAGCGAAGGAAGTAGGTAGTCCACATGGCCCAGCTGAAAGCGACATCTCGTATCCATCGTGGCAGAGTCGGTCGATTCGCAATCTCTACAGCTCTCTTTCCTGTCTAGTCAGGTAAAGTCAATACTATTTCTTGATATCGCAGTACTCAAGTGGGGGTGTGTCAGTATTCAGGGTTTGAGAGAGCTCAATGTTGGTACATTAGCTTGGTGTTTCATGGAAAAGGGTTAGCTTGCGATTAGTAAAAGCCCGCATTAGATCCTAATGTTTCTTAAATTAGAATGTGATGGGTTCTCGTGTTGTCTGTACGAAAAAGAAGAAGGTCGCATGGTTGTGCTGCTGATTATGAATGCTACCAAGAGACTTAAGTACCTGGCGGTGATGTCGTCAGCGTTGGAGTGTAGGTATCTATCGAATTGTCTAACTAGGTAGGCAGTTGCTGGGAAAGTTCGAGAAGTTCAATTTGATCATGCTTCATAAGTGATTTGATATGGCCCAAATCATATACAATCGAGATCCGAGAGTTGTATTACTATAGGAAAGCATTAAACATGGTCATCAGATTTGCTTAGGTAGGCATGATTAATTAAGCCAACCTAAACTCCAACTCCCGTAGTGGATGGCCCGTGCCCTCAAGCTAAGTCTAAGCGTAAGGTAAGCTTGGGAACATGCGCGGGCGCGCTAACCTGTAAAAGACATTCGCTGTAGATGGGGGATGCATCCACCATGGGCATGACATTACCATGGCCTCACTGGGCTGAGAGGTAACGGTCTCCCCGGGGAATCGGGAGGGGGGATTCGCAGTGTGACCCGGCATTTCGGATACATGAGACGTGATTGATGGATGGACGTGATCTTAGGTAGGTACCTACTTCCCCTACAGACTTAAGCAGCCCAGTATGTACTCCTTGAGCAGTTAATCAATCTGGGCCCTGTACCTATCTCTCTCCACTAGTGGGTTTCAAGGGTTAATCATGCCTCTTGAGGAAGGCATCTCTGCAGCAATCGTCTGGAGCTTTTAGTTAGGGCTGTACTTGAATCATTGATGAATATCATGTAGTTTAAACTCTCCATCTACCAGACAAGTGCTGTCCGTGTTCCTGCTTGCTTCGTGGATTTGGCTCCTGTGTCTTTCCATTTCAGGTTACTTGCGACCATTACACCTTATTTGAAATCATCCCTGAGCTGGCAGGCCCTTGTGCCCCCGCTCTTCCGTTGTCTGCTTTCTTCTTTAGTTAGGCCCCATTACCTTTTCGTCCAATTTCCAATATTTACCTTATCCTTTCAAATCAACATCTTCAGCCTTCTTCTCGCAGCCTTGGGCTCCATCACCATCGCCCCCTGTCAGCAGCTGACTAACCGATTAGACGTCATCCTTGGTTTGGTCCCTGTCAATCTTGACCTTGCAACTGGCACCCGGCGCCCATCTACCGGGTTCGCCATCTACAGTGCCGTATGTACAACACGGCGTAGCGTACAGCGTGCATTTACCTACCGCCCGCTGTGCTGCGCATTTGCTGTGCTCTCTCTGCAGTGCGTATCTGCAACCACCCCTCGGCCTATTCTGGCCCCAGGTCTGGAAGCATCAAGAGACCCATCGACATCTAACCAACTCTGTGGCCCGGGGGGGCATCATTTTCTATTCGTACTGAGACTCGACGTCAAATAGCCCTCGTCCCCGGCTTCAATGACTCGAGTCTCTTCCTCTCTCCCTTGCCATCAGTATCAATATCAAGCAACAGTCTCATATTCAGCACCTTATTCATCAAGCTCAACAACACGTACTCATACACTCACATTTATATCTATATCTTTGATCCTACTCGCCGTATACGACTATCAGAACACTTTGCCTAGGTAGTTGAAACTCTTCCATTGCCTCCTTGCCGTCTGACATAATAAAAGCGTAGTCAGCATAACACTTTTTTTACTTACACTCAGCAACACTTCCTCCAAAGTACAAGCCCGTCTTACGGGCTAAATATCAGCCACCACGGATCCCAGAAGAAGAACCATTATGTCTCGCTCCGTGTCGTCTTCACGGGGCTCTGAGTCTCCAATGGAACCTGAACGTGCTCACAGAGCCTGTGAAAAGTGTACTCGTACCAAAAAGAAATGTGATAAAGCACTACCTGCTTGTTCTCGCTGTACAAGGTGGGTAACTGCCCTTCCACTCTGCGATCACCTTTGGCTGACTTATCAGGCTTGCAACTACGTGCTCGTATGATTTTATCTACACGGCCCCAACAACCGCTGTTGTGGAACCCGGATATCTTGCAGGATCTACACCCAAGGAAGCATATGGACAGGGTATATTCGACCCTGCTTTCGATGTTTCCAGCTCAATGGTAATGGCGTTGTTGTCATCACGCAACATCCCTTGGCGCGAGGCAACCGAACGCTACTTTGAGACTATGAACCCTTGGTTCTCTGTAGTCCATCCGGAACTCTTTGCCATCCGCACGGACAACATAGGCTCCGGCTCCAACGCTGATCAGGGACCCCGCGATCCTGCTGTCGCCCTCTTGATTGTTTGCATGCAGCTTGTCTCTCAATACGACGATGAAGCTGCTGCTGCGAGCACCAGCGTCAATGAGGGTAAGGATATGATCGAGATGCCAGCCTACCGGGCCGCTAAGCGCGTCCTGAGCGTCCTACGTGGTCTTTCTGCTCCCAGCATCGAACTCGTTCAATGTTCCATCCTGCTGGCGCTCTTTGAGTTTGGTCACGGTGATGTAATGCGTGCATATATGAGTATTGGAGATGCCAACACCATGGCTATGGTCCTGCATATCGGCCCTGGCAAGTATCTCGAAGTTGAACGAGATGCCAACATTCCTTATGAGGAAGAAGAACGCCGCTGTGTCTACTGGAGTCTTTTCGTTCTCGATCGCCTCATTCATGTCGATTGTTCTCTAATCCATATGCCACTTCAAGTGCCATCGCCGGCCGCTGATGATCTCCTACCAACAAGCAATCTAATTTGGCACAACCAGAATCAGTCACCCACGCGTTCCGTTCAGCGACACCCTGCGAGCGTGGCGCCTTCGGTACCTCTAGGGCCGTTTCAAAGGAATTGCCAGTGTGCAATGCTCTATACAAGAGCCTATTCCCCCAAAACCCATGGAAACCCTGATGCCTTGTTGGAAGAATATGTTGAGCTTGATATTGCAACACGCGCCCTCGTAGAGGCCATGATCATGCAAACTTCTCGATGGGGCGACTTTTACGAGTGTTTCGCCACTTGTACATGGTAAGCTGGACCCTCGGACGAGAAGCAAATCCAAAGATTGTCTCGTTACTGATCCTTGAAAACCAAACTGACAACCGACTTAGTCTTCTCCTCTTTCTTTATTGTCGCCAACTTCGCGCCGCCAACACCATATCTGCCGCGGGACCCTTTTCCCCAGCCGCCGATGAAATCGCCCCTAAGGCCATTGCAGGGCTTAATTTCACCATTCGTATCATCGCTGACACTACAACCGACCTGAACGACCAACTCGCCCACCGCCCTCACCTCCTCGCTCCCTGCTCCCCCGTCACGCCATACTCAGCATATCACTGCCTCATGGTCTTGAGCCACCTCGAGCATCTAATCCCTGAAGCTGACACAAGATTTCACAATATATTTGCGTCATTGCACTTTTTTGCTAAAAGATGGGGAGTCGCTGGTAAGTTATTAAGCTACTGGCAAAACGCGCTATCAAGGATTGAGCCACATAGTAGAAAGCAGCAGACTGAATCAACAGCTGACTCTATACAGGACAACTCGTCAACAAGGTTGAACTGTTTCTAGCGGACGCTGACGAGACACAATGGTGCTTCATGGAAGAATGAGACAACTGCGCCGAGAGCTATCTACGCACTCCATAGTTGATCACATCATGATATCCAACCCAACCCACGACAAATTTTGTATAAACCAATATGAATTGGAGGACCTCTTTGACAAATATTAACATCTTTTTGAGCTTTTACAACACAGCTCCATATAACGACTCATTGCTTCATGACCTAGCTTGGCAACTACCGCGAGGTTTACACTATTTCTATTCGTTTCAAACCGAAGATACGTGCGTATACCAAAGCATATACACAAGCACAATACACACTACCCTCAACTAGACTGCCGATTTCTCAGTCCATCGATGGAAAAAGAAAAATGCCCAATCATCACTCCGGTATCATGAACACGCTCAACAAATAACACAGTCCATCAAAGTAAATCGCTCACATGCAAATATAAGTCTTCTCAATTGACAGTCTTTTTGAGGTCATGAAGGTTCGGTGCACCGAGGATAACCCTCACGAATTATGGGGAGTTTCCTACGACCAGAATTAGCAGCATGCCATTGAGGATACAGCACGCAATGAAGGCAGTCCAAACCGCCAGAAGATGTGGGAATGACAATCGGTCGTGCCGGTATAGCGTCATGCCGAGGGCACTACAGGCGGTGAACAAACTCGCAACCACACCGACAGTAACGCCAGCGTCAACTTCAGCTCTGAGCTTATGTCGACCGGTAGAGATAAGTATGCCGGCGACGAGAAGGAGCAGGAGAGATACAGCAAAGGAGCTCACTGTACCCCAAAACAAGGTCTTTTCACGGTACAAATGTGCCTGCTGTTGATTCAGGCTAGGAAGGGCATAGTGGGTGGCGTAACCGGTCGAGGGGAAGCCATCTGAGCTAGCATATCCTGCTTCCTCATCAGACTCGCTGCTATTGTTGAAGGTCGTGCTAGAGTATTGGTAAGGTGAATAATTGGCACCAAGTAGAGACTGGCGCTCCTGGGGTTTATTGTGCTTGAACCAGCACTTTGCCTTCCTCATAGGTGCTTTGAAAATACCCTTCAGGTAGTCAAATCCCGGGAAACTAGTGCTTTCATCTGGGTTTATATAAATAGCATATCCATCATCATCAGCTGCACATTCACTTCCGTCGTCATATTCATTCCAGTATTTAGCTGGTTCCTCCATCTGTGGTGGAGGCAAGAAATCGAAATTTGGTTGGGTGCGGTTGGCAAGGTGACGGTCCGTCGAGTTGAAAGATCCCGAAAGAGACTGACGTCGGTAAGACTGAGCAGGGGATTCTGGTGAGCTAGGTTCGCTCAATGCGGGAGCGGCGGCATGAAGCGTGCATGTGATGTCGTCATATCGTTGTTGTAAGGAGGAAAAGTCTCGGCGAGTGAAACTTTTGGGATCGGAGAGGATGTTCTCGTAGAGACGAATGCCGAGAGTTGTAGAGCCAGTCCATTTCTGTAATTTGAGGAACTAGTCAGCGCATCTATCTAGAATTTGAATCGTACCAAGCAGCCACGATAACGTACCTTATATTTTTTGGTTATCTTCCGGAAAGCGACAGTCTGAGCCTTGACGAAGCGCTCGAGGGACTGGATGTCACTGCCACAACGGACCAAGTCACGCTCATATTTGGTGAATCGTCTGTGGTGCTTTATGGCAGAATCACCGGTGAGTTGGTCCTGATTCTTTGACGCCCAACGATTGATATTCTTAGCAAGGTATTCTACAGGTGTTAGTTTTAGTATGTGGTCGCGTGCCACTCAGGACGTGGCGCAGAACTGCAAGCCTGACATACCTAACCGGCGCGAGATCTCATCTGCTTTGCTTGAAACAAATAACTGCAGTCTTTCATGCTGGCGACCAAGTTCCAGGTATAAGCTATCCTCGAACCGAGATAGAGCCTCATCTTTTTGTCCGGGAATTGCCATAGCCGTTGCCTGGTCGCGCGTCGTGTGCATCTTAATCTCATGCTTAATGGAATTGTAGTCGAGGTTATCTAGATGAAGAAGCAATTGGTTAGTATACTGCACTTTTTCAAACGTAGATGGTATTGAAACCTACGAAGACTCCATTCTGGCACAGACTCTCTTTCGAGATGGTCGCCAAACTTCATTTCTGATCGATAACAAAATGCGGCCAAGCAAGCAAGAAATTAGATAGTAACAAAAATACAAGAAGCAGAAAAAGAAGAAAAAGAGCGGACGATTGATTTCACCTATCCTCAAGCTCGCACTGCTATTTACTCTTTAGCCACAGGCGAGGCCTCTGGACTCAGATGCGAGTCGTAGGGAAAGGTTCGAATCAAATCAAGTCGAAATGAGTTGACGGTAGAAGCGAGCGGAAGATGCTGCTCAACACCGAACTGAAAACTTCGATTGAGGAAGGTGGATCTTAGTCTCTTTTATATCTGCAGAGCTAAATGTGTTGTAAGTCAAATGCGCAACCCAAGACAATCACGATATTTGGTTCTCAAGTGAAACAGAGTAGTTCGGTTGTCTGTGAGAGACAGGAAGGAGAATGTAAGGAACGACGATGTCAATTGGAAGCAGGAAATGACGTACCCAAATATGACTCCGAGTAGGTAAGGTAGATACTAGTAGATATGAGGCACACCCTGTTTGGCTTGAGACACAGCCCGCTTCGAGATCCAATTTAAAGGTTAAAGCTTGTTGTCGTAGGACGGGCAATGGGTCTTCAGCACCCAAAGAGCAATTGAGTGGGGCCAAGACAAGGCTCTAGTGGAGAGCCAGGTTGTTTTAGTTGCGGGCGTTGGCGCTGCGACGGCTGCGCCAAAGGTGCTTTACAGAAGAGAGTCTCGCAAGCAGCTGCAATTGTCTTGTCTTGTGAAAGAAGGACGAAGACAAAAGGGTCGGGCTATACCGGAGCTCCTTATCAGATAGATGGTTTGTTGTCCAAAGTCTTTGACTAGGTAGTAGGTGGCTGGTGCAGGTGGTGTAAGAATGTACGGACAGTAGCCTTGAACTCAATCCATTGACAAGGATGGTCTCTCGTATTGAGATAAGAGTCTCAGAAGTTTGGACAGACAAAATGTCAAGTTTCACCACAATCAACAAACAGGCCAAGGCAACGACCAAAGCAGAAATGTCTGTGGGTTATATTGTCTCGCGGATATCCACGATCTCTTGGCAAATCTCGGTTTAACAGACAGCACGAGTGGACACTCGAAATTCCGGGTAGTCTGGTGTCAGTCAGAAAACCACTTCCTTGTCTTTAATATTCGTCGAGGTGGAGATTGATGTTTTGGCTGGAAAGAGAAAACAAGTAAATAATCGAGAAAGTTCTAAGCGAACAAGCCAAAAGAAAATCGTACAAGAGGCGTGGGAAACTTTGCAAGTTTATATCTTTGAATCAGCCATTCGCTCATTCTTCACCCTTGTACTGCCTCTTACCACTCCTGTCGAGTCCATCCACTCACCTCGTGCTTCGCATGCATCGGTAACGCCCACCCGGACAAGATCCTGGACTTGGCATGATCCATCCATCGTACAGAGTGTAGCGGAACGTCCAGTAGCGCAACGAAGAGCTTCGCACTCTGCAGCGTTACAGTGCTACATAGTGGATACACCGCAGTAAGTTACATTACGTACTACAACGATCCAGAGCAGAGCGACAGCGCCCCTGTTGACCTGAGGGATGGGGCGGTGGGTCCACGGGTGCTAGAGAGAAG
>PVPY01000957.1:0-14327 GCA_002982035.1 Fusarium algeriense | reverse complement strand
CCAGTACGTTGCCTCGCGCTTGGGTGTTAGACAAGCTTGAGCGGGCTTCATCGGCCTTTTGGCGTGCGTTCGAGATCTTGGAGCGGATCTTGGGCTCCTGCTCGGAGAGGACCTTCAGCTCTGACTTCATGTTCTCTGCTTCCTTTAGAAGCTCAGCCTTCTCGGCCTGGCAGGACTTGAGCTCGGCTCGCTTGGCAGACTTGCCCTCCTCGATGGAGGCGATCTTGGTCTCAAGCTCCTGCAGGGCGACAGCGCCGGCGTTGGCCTTTTCTTGAAGGATATTGAGCTCACTCTCAGCGACCGCGACGGCAGACTGCTTCTGGTTGATCTTCTCATTCCATGGCTCAAGAGACTTCTGCTTGGCGGCAATCTGATCAGAAAACTTTTGAGTCTTGCCCTTGAGACTATCTCTGATTTGAGCAAGTTCGGCCTCAGCAGTCTGGATCTGTTGCTCGAGCTCCGCAATCTCCTGGGTTCGGTTCTCAATCTCCTCGCCACACTGCTCAATAGTCTCGTCGGCTTCAGCGGATGTTGTTTCGGCGTTGGCGATGGCCTTTTCAAGCTTCTTACGCTTGTCATCCAAGAATTTTCGCTTCTCGTCGAACTTGACACGCTCCTGCTCAAACTTGGCCATCTCCTTGACCAGGGCTTGTGTCGACTTCTCTTGTGCCGCAAACTCCTTGGCACCCTTGGCGTAGTCCTCCTCGAGGCTCTTGATGATCTGCTCGCCTCCATGGTGCTTCTCCAGCTCGGCATCCAATTGTGCTTGCATTTGGCTGATGGCTTCCTCTGTGACAGCGACGTTCTCGTTGCATTTGTGGATAAATAATTGGTAGAGAGCAGATTGCTTCAATGCCAGCTCGTTCTCATCGCGGATGTAAGCGATCGCCTTGTCCTTCTTGTCTTCAAGGCTGTTCTTCTCCTTCTCAACGTGTTGGACGCGACCGCTCTTTTCCATGCAGACGTCATTGAGAGTCTCAACCTCGGCGGCCGATTCTTCGATGGGCGTCTTGTACTTGGAGGTTCCGATAATGTCTTCGAGGTATTCGAGCAGACCATCTTCGTGTTCGTTTCCGGCCTTAGCCTTCATCTGAGCAATTGACTCGACTTCACCTTGGAGAATTAGGAATCGCTTGTGATCAAGATCGACACCGCGATCGCGAAGAAGGGTTGTGACTGTCGTAAAGTTGGACTCTTTGCCGTTAATGTAGTATTTGCTCGAGTTATTTTTGAAGGCTTTTCGGGAGATGACAAGCTCAGAGTTAGGGATAACCTCATGGCCGCCACCAGGCTGGTAAAGTTAGTATACGGTCGCATCGAGATACGAGGCTGCTCACCTGATCCATAACCTCCTGGAAGTATACAGCGACCTCACAATGATCCAAGTTCGGGTGCTGGGCTGAGTTGTGAATAAGAGCAGAGATCTTGCCCTGTCGCATCTTGCTAGCTCGGAAACCGAAGACGAACAGCAGTGAATCAATAACGTTTGACTTTCCGGAACCGTTGGGTCCGACAACGGATGAAAACGATGCATGGAAAGGACCGACTTCTTGTCGGCCAGCGTAACTCTTGAAGTTGTTGAGAATAAGATGTGTCAAAACAATTCGAGACTTGGGCGTCGTATCTTCGACGACAGGGACAGCCAATGTCCGTGACTTCAACACAATATCCATTGGCTTCTCCATAATAGTGTCCATAGGTTTAATCGGCTTGATAGTTGCCTGTGTGTTGTCGACAACTGAAGTATTCACACTAGAATCCGTAATATCGGCCAATGCAGAAGCCTCCTGAGAAGCGGCCGGAGACTCTGGCTTCGGTGTAGGAGGCGCGAGGTCGGGAACTGAAGAGATAGACGATCTCGCTGTACTCTTGCGCTTACGAGGCGACGCAACCTTCGCAGGAGAACTCGCCTCTGGCTTAAGTGTCGTATCGGCATCGAGAAGTTCGCTGGACTCGACTGGAGCAGCTGGAGTAGGGGCTTTTCGAGGACGGCCTCTCGCCTTCGGTGCAGCAGCCGGCGCAGGCGCAGGAGTTATTGATTTGCGAGCACGAGTTTGTCTTTTGGGTGCTGGTTTCTCTGGTTCAAAGTCCTCCTCCTCATCCTGGACTCTAGAGCGGTTGGAAACATCGTCTTCGTCGTCAGAATCGATAATGGCGGTGCGCCTTGTTGCGCGCCGGGGTCTAACAGGGGATGACATTGTGAAGGGATACTCTCGTCACAGACAAGAGAAAAATGCGAATGAGTGTATGCAAACAATAAATAAGACAAACAAGCGACAGCTTGGTCGGTGTAACGAAGGTCGACCGGATTGTTGTGTCGAGGGAATCTGTACAAATTAGATTGGTTGCGCCCCGCGTTGGTTTGTTTAGAAATGTCCCAATCGGTCGTGTAAACAATGGGTACGTACCAGCACAGGCCGTGGGGTGGCTTTTCACGTGATCTCGCGACGGAGCCTTCGCTTTCGCGATAGCTTTGGAGCTCTTGAGCTATCAAAACATTGCTTGCACTGCGATATTACTCAATTATCCTGTCGTCATAGGATTATCATCATGTTCGACTACGCCAATTTGCATGATGTTTTCGCTGAGGGTCTTGCGAACCCGTACGATCGCGAGATGCAGCGTGAGATTGAAGCCTCGCGCAAGAAATTTGATGGCGCTCTCTTCATTGATCGAGTCCTACGGGCTGTGGGCATAACAAAAGGTAGGTTTATCGTAGGAATTGACGGCGACTTACTAACTTGTGTTTGCAGCTAAGATCTACCCTCCCAAGACCGACAATGCCTTGAAGCAACTGCATCAACAAATCTGCGAAGCCAACATGTCGACGCATCACAAGTTCTCGATCTTTTACTATATCCTCCTCGATTTCGATCCAACGTCGGGTCGCGAGAGCGTCTCTGACGCATTTGTGGATGCATCTGGTATGCCTAACAAGTATCAAATCTTCATGAAGGGCTTGTGGTATCTGGATCATCAGGACTTTTCGGTAGGTTATGCGCTTGCTTTTGCACAAACAAAAGACTGACAGGATTCGCAGCGCGCGCTCGAGTACATTTCGCACCCATCTCTTATCCCCGACTTCGCCGATGACATTATTACCGTGCTCGTGCGATCGGCGGAGGACCGTGATTACAGTATTGCGCTGTCGTACTTTTACGCTGTCCAACCAATTCTCAAGACCTCAGCTGCTCTCGAGCTCCTCTTTGACGCGATGGCGCAAACCAACATCTCCGAAGCGCTCTTCTACTCTCGAACACATCCTCCTCATACCCGCGAGCTGCTCTTCCGCCAACTAGTCGCCTCTGTCCTTGACAGCCCAGCCGACGAGCTTTCGGAGCGCGCTAGCCAACTTACCTTTTTGCCCTTCGACAAATCTGAAGAAGCCTGGTTTGAGGAGTACCTACTTCACGGAAATGGGAAGAGCCACAAGAAGGCAAAGGACACACTTGTCATGCGCAAGATTGCTTGCGATCAGTTCTCTGATGTGACAAAAATTCGACACGGTGGACAATGGTCTGGCATTCTTGAGGGAATTAAGGGTGGAATTAATGGACATGCAGAATAAAGAGCGATTGATCTGGGCGATAAGTTTCTATAATTGTGCATAGCGTAGGCGTTTACTTGGTTATATATGCGAAAAATAATAAGTCAAAGAGCCTGCGAAGTTCATCCTAAATTATCCCTAAATATCCATGGATCTTTAAGTACCCAAGTATTTCTGCCACTTCGGTTCGAGGCCTCAAGCTCTTTTACATCCTTTGAAGCGACTGGTGAAAGGAATGTCCACGCAATTGCTGTTGAATAACAACCCACATAGCTGAGAGGATGGTCAAAATTACGGTCGCTCCGATTCCAATACTATCAATAAATAGATTGATTCTCGAGTTAACTTGTGCAATTCAGCTTATACCCGAGTCCAAGAATAGAAATCCTCGTATTTCTGTTGACATCTCTGTACCAGATAGCTGTTGAAGCTGTTGAAAGAATCTCAGCTGTGGCTAGATTCGTGGCTTTATGGCTGTGTTACTCCTGGCCATGATTAGCTAAGTATGTGGATATGTCAAGTTAATAACACGGATCCAGATGAGCGGGTAGCGTTTTGCCAATGATGGTAATCTTTGAGGGACAGGTATGTGTCTGTTCCTCGACCTTCTAGACACCGAGTCTCGGAGAATAAAGTCTTTGTGATTATTTACAAATCAAATCTCCCCGACAGCAAAGGTCCACAACGCTACTGAAGCTGGGGCTGAACGGCGACGAGGCGCTACCGGATATTAAGCGGATTTAACGAATACCTAATGAGAGGAACAGAAGCAGATCCTTGGCAAGGTCTTGACTGTGGAACTCAAGATAAGCTCAGTGGAACTGATTGACCTCAGGTTGATCCAAGGAGCATATTGTCCATCTCAAGAACATGACTCTCAATAGTTTGGATATCCTTGAGTCCAGAAGTTCAGTGCAGATAGAGCCTCGGGATCCCACTTTCAAAGTTCAACGGCACGGCTATCATCCGTTATCCCGAAAAAGTTCCTCGAGACATTTAAGTTTTACAAGTTTTACAACGGTCCAGTTTTTATCACCGTAGCTTAATTTTCTCGAAACTTTTCTCGATGATTACAAACTCATCCCACCTACAGTAAGGAACCGGCAGCCTCGGATTATGAAGTCAAAATTAACAACCCCTGTGGATGTCGCGGCCCTGGATCCATTTCTTTGAAAGGTCCGAATAGCTTCCTTGGCTTTATCTCAAGCTGACAGATCCATAATTTGAGATAAGCTACAGCAAGGGCCGAGACCCCTATCGCAAGACATGCATGTCCTTGTCTTGTCTCTGAATGAAGGATTGTTATTGCAAATGCATGATGCTGATGGAAATGCAGACCATCAAGACGCGTGATTTTAGCTCACACCATCTTTTGCCCAACGGTTCATCTTCTCATTGGCTTCATCAGACATGAAGCTGACTACGCTCAAATAGGTAGGTTGTTTGAAGCTTCTTCGAACCCATGGAATCCCAGCTGAAGACAAGGCAACAGGCGATCAATGCGTGACATTCTGGTTCCATAACAGCGCCAGAAGCGGCAACTCATTGTCAGACGAGGCGTCGTTGACAGGGACATGCCTCACAGTGAACAACTGCCACGGTGTGTGAAAGACTTTTCGCCACTGTGATCGTCATACCAATTCTCCAGAAACAAGAGTCAAAATGGTGATCGTCTTATTGAGCACCTGACTTTGTCTAATCGCAACGCCGGACTTTTTCTTCAGTGGACCTCAAAACTGGGTCGTCTGAAAAACCCCAGAACCAACGTTGATATCATCACGAGCATCGACTCCCCATGGGGGGCGCCAGGGGCGTTGGTAGCGCGCGGTTTTTTTCTTTCCTTTACCCCCCCTTACAATTGGTTTCAAGCGTAGCCGTTGGTCGTCGTTGACGATGGCCCGGTTTTCGGGCGGTGTCTGGGGAAGAAGGGAAAAAATGCTTAACCAAGCTGGTGGTCTTCATCGCCCCATTAGCTTTTATACTTCCCCATTTCTCTCTTCTTGTTTTGGGGATCTGGTTTCCGCTTCTCATTGTAGTTTCGCGGGGGATCCATTTTGTTACTTAAAAGATACCACGACAATGCATCATGAGGGATGATAGCCCCAATATCATTGCTTCGGCCGCCATAACACTTCCTCTTGCGACCTTGGCACTTATTGCTCGACTTATTGCGAGGAGGATAACAAAAGCTGGATATGGCATCGATGATGCTTTCGCCGTTGTGGGCTGGGTATGTTGCACTCCGCTGTGGAGATGACATCTTCTAACATAGTTCAGTTGGGCTCATTGGCCTTGTTGACGAATGGAATGATATGGATCAAGGATGGACTTGGAAAGCCAATGGAAGTTGGACTTACAGACGACTTTACCTTTCACGATAAGAATCGACTGGCTTGGATACATATGTGGACGACGAGCTTTACTTACACCTTTGCCATCGCCTTCTCAAAGTTCGCCATCCTCGCTTTCTACTGGCGCTTGTTCCAATTCTCCGATATCCGAATACCCATTCAAGTCCTCTCATGCATCACAGTCGCCTGGTTCTTACTGCGACTCTTCATGGTGTGCTTGCAATGTCTACCACTTACAGCATTGTGGGATGGGAACCAAGAAACGAGGGACGCGAAATGCCATATCCGCGAATCGACGTTTTTCTTCTCCACGGTTTTGACGCATGTTCTCATTGACTGCGCCATTCTTATTCTGCCCGCCATTGAAGTTGGAAAGCTTCATTTACCGAAGGGTCAGAAAGTTGCTGTCATTGCACTTTTTGCGTTTGGTGCAATGACGTGTTTAGCGTCCATTTTTGTTCTTATTGAATCCTTCAAGTTCGACTCGGCCTCGAAGGAGATGACGCTACAAATGGCACAGCACTATGCTTGGTCCATCGCCGAGTGCAATTTTGCCGTAATTGCTGGTATGCTTGTCGAAACCTGGAAACTTGATCATCTACTGACTTTGACTAGCTTGTCTTCCAATGCTTCGACCAGTCGCCCGCAAAATCCTCCCAGGCTCATTCCTCACCTCCAACAGCGGCGGCCATTCAACTCAAATCAGCGCCCCTTTCAGCGCACCATTCAGCAACGGCATCCGCCTCACCGGCGTATCCAAGATTCAATCCCGCGAAAACGACGGCGGAAGCTCAACCCATGAACTAGCCACAAATCCACCAGATCTATACGACGTGGGCGAATGGCCGCATGGAACACAAACGACGATATCAAGCCCTTTCAGGAAATATACATCTGCGAAAGATTATGAGAGCAGCGATACGGGAATCCGTGCTGATGAAGAGACGGCTGGTTCTGTACAACGGCGTGATGATAGTGTATGAAACAGGGCGGCGACCCTTGGCGTTTTGGATATGATATCAGCGAGGCTGAGTCCTTTTTACCTTAGATACCACCTGGATAAATACCACGAGCTTTAATTGTTAAGTAAAACGTCCATTGTGTCGTATATTGTGTCATCTGGGTCTTGCAGCACAACGGTGTCGGCCCGCCAGCCTCACTTTTCTCAGCATTCCAGTTGCATTTGCATCAACGGAATCAGCCACACCCAGATTATTGGAAACATGGGCGCCGGGGAGTTAAATATCATCAGTTCAGAAGCTCATGCCTGAGGCATAAAATGAGGTAAGGTCGTTCGTTATGCCGAACATTGCCGCAGCTATCGCTCACCTTGACCAAGCTAACTCACCTTGCTCCGCAAAGTACGGAGCCCATCAACCAAAACGAGGAATTCTATGAATCGCAAAGTTATTTTGTTCCTTGGGATCATCGGCGTTGCAATTGTTAAGCCGATCAAGGCTTTGGGTTTCTGGATTGTCAATGGCCTTCGCTGAGTGGCGGTTGAGAAAACCGTCAGTCCTGCAAATCATCCCGAACTTCAGCGTCGGGTTTCAATGTCCGGCCCTTCGGGTGTTTCCGTTAGACTCCCGCGGGAGGGAACTTTACGGAGAAAGGCCACTCACCGAGTCACCTCCAAGCTTTGTAGCAGTTCAAGGTGAGTGCTTGTAAGTTGCTGATGTTGAATGGACCTCACCTGAAGTGACGTATTGCAAAATCGCTTCATTTGGCATTAATGACTATAGCTTAACAACACAACAGAAATTTGCAACACAATTGAACTTCTAATATTCATATTTTAGCTATAATGTCCCGTAAATATTGATCCATCCCCTTTTGTCCGTATAAACAACTCCCAAGGTACTGCAAGTCCGTGCAATGCCCTCAAAGCTCGGCCCGCTTAATTCAGAACTTGTTTTCTTTTCCCCACGATCCCATCATTCCCCAATCTTCCACCTCCAATTCCTCCCTCCCAACCCTCACAATGGCTTCATTCATGCGCATGAAGGCCGCAACAGGCCTCACCGGCCTATCCCGCGTCGCCATCTCCCGAGCCCAACCCATCGCCGCCCTCACCCACAGCGCAATCCTCTGCCAGCGTGATCCTCAACGACGACTCTTCAGCAACACCGGTTTCCTCAATGGCTCGTATATCGTCTCCGTACCGCCAATGGCAGAGTCCATTACCGAAGGAACATTGTCTAGCTTGCCCAAGAAGATCGGAGAGGCGGTTGAACAGGATGAAGAGATTGCTAGTATTGAGACGGACAAGATTGATGTTCTCGTCAATGCTAACGAGCCTGGTGCCATCGCTGAGTACTTTGCTGAGGAAGGCGATACTGTTGTTGTTGGACAGGATCTTGCGCGTATTGTGACGGGTGAAGATGCTGGTTCTGTTAAGAAGAGTGAGGGCGAGGAGTCAAAACCTAAGGAGGAGCCTAAGAAGGAGGAGTCAAAGCCTGCTGAGCAACCTAAGGCTGAGGAGAAGCAGTCTGCTCCTGCTGCTGAGTCTCCCAAGCCTTCAAAGCCTGCTGAGTCGAAGCCCGCGCCCAAGGAGTCTAAGCCTACACCTCCCGCTCAGGGCTCATCAGCTGGTCCCTCCCGCGGCGAGCGAGTCGTAAGTCCCAACGAACCGTGGTGATAGTACCCAAACTTACCATTCTCTAGGAGAAAATGACACGCATGCGCAAGACCATCGCCGCCCGCCTCAAACAATCCCAAAACACATGCGCATCCCTAACAACCATCCAAGAAGTCGACATGACAAACATCATGGCCTGGCGTGCAAAGTACAAGGAAGAAGTCGCCGAAGAGCACGGCGTTCGCCTAGGTTACATGGGTGCTTTCACAAAAGCTACCACTCTAGCCGCTCAAAAGGTTCCGTCGATCAACGCTATGATTGACACAGAGAAGGAGCTCATTACGTATCGCGATTATGTCGATGTTAGTATTGCTGTTTCGGCGCCAAAGGGATTGGTTACGCCTGTTTTGAGAAATACGCATGAGTTGAGTATTGTTGAATTGGAGAGGGAGGTTGCTACTGCTGCTAAGAAGGTTAGTTCTCTGAGACGGATGAGAAGGGGATGATGCTAATGGGTACAGGCTCGTGATGGCAAGCTTACTATGGAGGATATGGAGGGTGGAAGCTTCTCTATCAGCAACCCCGGTATCTTCGGCTCCATGTTCGGAACTCCTGTTATCAACTACCCCCAGGCCGCTGTGTTCAACATGAACGGTATCCGCCAAGAAGTCGTCGCCATCAAGGGCGAGGCCGTCATCCGACCTGTAAGTACCCTTTCTTCAATTCATCGTTCAGGGCTAATTTTGGCAGATGATGTACATCAGCTTGACCTACGACCACCGTCTCATTGAAGAAAGAGAGGCTGTTTCTTTCTTGAACACTGTCAAGAAGTACATTGAGGATCCTTCCCGCATGCTGCTTGTCTAAAAGTTGTTGTGTTAGAGTAGACGGTTCATTTGTACGCTAGAGCTAGAGCGATTGGGTTTAGACCGGGGAATGGACATTGTTCTGCATGGCTGGCGCGTATGTAGAGTTCCACTAATGCAGATGTTTACTACATCCTACCCATATGCTTCTATCGTGTGGTTGGGGAGTGTCCGGGATCGTATTTATGATCCGAAGGGTTGAAGGTTTGTGAGTATAAACAACCAAGACGTATCAACATGAGGCCCAGGGCTAAGGACTGAGGTTCAGACCCATCTGGCATGAGCTTGCCAGAAGAAGGGATTTCTATTCTGCATTCTTCATGAACCTGGAGCTTTGCTTCGACATCCGACAGTGTCTGCAATGGGCGGAGCACTCTACGCCGTGATCTCACTCTTCATACATACCGTCTCATCTTTCTCAACAAGAACATCCCATGTCGTCTCCTCTTGAGCCCTCTGTGTCGTCGACGTCCGGATATTGTATGTCTGACCAGCATATAAAGGTGACATGGCTCTATATGTAATACCTCTTGGACTTCCGCCATTGCCATGTATGTCTCGCCAGTAGTCCAACAGGTTGATGAGGTTGAGAGGTCCGTGAACAACTTCAGCTGGGTGACCTTCAACATTTCGAGTCCAATCTTGGTTGTAGTGTATCATATGCCCGTTGAACGTCAGAGCTGAGAATCTGAAGAGACTGACTGGTGACCATCGGAGTTCTCGTATGGGATAACCTGGTCCTCTTAGCCAACATCTGTTTCTCGTGCACTGGAATACGTACCTTCACTCTTGGTATCCAGATCTCGAATTGATGATGGCCCACGGACAACATCCTCAAGCGGTCTCGGCGCCTCTTTCACAGCACTAGGATCAATCTCAGGTCTAAACACCCACGACCTCCGATCTGTCAAGGCCAACCCCTTCGGCCCCCAAAACTCCTTCTCAACCTCCACAAGCACCATCTCCCCAGCCGAACGACTTTTCTTTGGCGTCGCACTAAGTAATTTGGTCCTCTCTTCAACGTGATCACCTACACGGAGCGATACATCACTAGCCCACGTCATCTTGCCGCCCGCCCACATCCTCCTCGTGAAAGGCTTAGAGGCATTGAACGTAGTATCACTTCCATCAGCACCGAGTTCTGCTTCTGTTCCATTGGGAGTGAAGTATACGAGGTGATAGCCTGGTGGTACAGGCGTTCCTTCAATTGGCGGTTGCTCAGATACGTCTTGACCGTTGAGGCTGGGACGATTGAGCGTGAGAGCTAGTTTTTGGAGTTGGTTTGCGTCGAGGAACTGGCGGCGGATGACGGACTTATTGGAGAATGTTTCCAGGAGGTGCGATGCTGCGTCTGAGGCAGTGGCTTTGAGATTGTGGATGCGGGGCATGATGAGATGTGTAAGTGATGCGGGGTGAAGTTTGGAGGGGAAAAGCTGTATATATCCAATTTGGTGATCGGCCAACTGTTCAGGTTGCCGATATTTCGTCAGAAGTTCTAAAGATTATTATGGAGGAGCCTGAAGTCTCTTGACAGGGATTTAATTGACGGCAAACAATTCTTGGCTCTCATTACTTGCACTCAAGCTTCAATTGGTGACTTAATGCGACTACAAGGGTGAGAGAATCATGGCCATGCACAAGTCTCATAATGTATCAATCTTTGGGACAAGAAATACAAGTAGAAATTGAAGAAAGTAAGTACCATGGTAATTGCAAATACCACTACCATTTACCACTCCACCCAGCAATTGTAAACATCAACATCTTCAATTGTCGTTGAAATGTGAAGCTCGGTCGGCTCCACTTTCGGCAGGCGGTCAAGTTCCGGGTACAAGGGGATTCAATCTCCGACCAATCACATCTTCTCCATTATTATTCCGCACAGATTTCCCCAGGAATTTTTTGTGACCCATCTCCGAGGCCGGCTTCGCAAAAGAAACATGAAGCTATCCCTAACCTAAGACTCGCACTCTTTTCATCCACCCGACACTGTCGCTCTCTCGATCCAGAATTAACTTTCTGGTATGGTACTTGCTCTTGGTTACTGATTAAGTTTCACAATGGTTGCCTTTGTATGTGTATCCCCGTTTAGTCCCGTCTTCGCTCCCGATGACTATCATGGGATGTGAATTATTCCCCGCCACTTCCTCTGATCTCTTGACTACCCCCTTTGATCTTTCAGAACCTGTGCTGACAGCATATGTACAGAGGAGAGCTGTCGCTCTCAACGCAATCGCCGTTGCGCGACTCCAGTCCCGATCCTTGACATCCCGCTCTCGATCCCTCGCCATCGCCACACAATGCCGCGCCTACACATCGCCGACTTCTCGACGACAATACGCTTTCCACACTCAGCTCGAGAATGCTCCTACTCCTTCGGCTTTCCAATACCAGCGAGCCCCCGTAGTGGAGAATCCTCAAACTCTAGTTGAGAAGATAGCTCAAGCACACGCCGTGGGCCTCCCTCCAGGCAAGAAAATAAGGGCTGGCGATTACATCTCACTAAATCCGGCGAAAATTATGAGTCATGACAACACGGCCGCAATTATGGGGAAATTTGCTTCGCTCGATGCTTCTCGAGTCCATGACAACCGTCAAGTTGGTGAGTTGGTGCACCTTGGAATGGAGATGATACCTGCACCTCATCATGGGAACAGCTTCACTAATACCACAAAAGTCTTCACGTTAGATCACGATGTGCAGAACAAGTCAGAGGCAAATCTACGCAAGTACTCTCTTATTCGTGAGTTTGCAGAGAAGCATGGTATTACGAACTATCCAGCTGGAAGGGGCATCGGGCACCAAATCATGGTGGAAGAAGGTGAGAAATGACAGACCTTCAGCGTGAGAATTAGCCTACTGACGTACGGATAGGACATGCTTGGCCACAGACGGTTTCAGTGGCAAGTGACAGTCATAGCAACATGTACGGTGGGGGTAAGGCGCGCCTCAACTCTAAATAACACATCTTAAAACACACTAACATGAACGGTGGAGTTGGCTGTCTAGGAACGGCCGTTGTTCGTACAGACGCAGCCTCCATTTGGGCTACCGGACAAACCTGGTGGCAGGTTCCTCCTGTAGCCAAGGTTACTTTCACTGGTGTTCTTCCTCCTGGCGTTACTGGAAAGGATGTTATTATTGCTCTATGTGGTCTCTTCCGAGACGACCAGGTGCTGAACCATGCCATCGAGTTCGCTGGTGGCGAGAGCCTCCCTATCGACGACCGTCTGACAATTAGCAACATGACCACTGAGTGGGGTGCTCTCGCTGGTGTATTCCCCATTGACGATATGCTTATCTCCTGGTACCGCGCAAAGGCCACCACCAACGCCATGTTCGACGGCTCCTCCAAGGATCGCATCAACCACAAGCGAATTGACGAGCTCGAGCAGAACAGAATGTCTGCCGACCCTGGCGCTAAATACGCCAAGGAGCTGTATCTGAACCTGTCCACTCTATCGCCCATCGTCGCTGGTCCCAACTCCGTCAAGGTCGCTACCCCCCTGAACAAACTTGAGGCCGAGAACATCCCGGTAAACAAGGCTTACCTCGTCTCTTGCACTAACTCTCGAGCTTCCGATATCGCTGCTGCTGCTCGTGTCTTCCGTGAAGCCGCTAAGGAGGGCAAGCCTGCCAAGATTGCCCCTGGTGTCAACTTCTACATTGCTGCCGCTTCCATCCCCGAACAACAGGTTGCCGAGGAGGCTGGCGATTGGCAAGTTCTGCTCGATGCCGGTGCCCAGGCCTTACCATCAGGCTGCGGGCCATGTATCGGTTTGGGAACTGGTCTTCTCGAGCCTGGCGAGGTCGGTATCAGTGCCAGTAACCGTAACTTCAAGGTGAGAAGCTGTCATGACCATCGAACTATGACTCGTATCTAACATGGACTAAAGGGCCGCATGGGTTCTACCTCGGCCAAGGCATACCTCTCCAGCCCTGAAATCGTTGCCGCCAGTGCTCTTCAAGGCAAGATTGCTGGTCCCGGTTGGTACCAGAAGCCGGAGGGTGTTGAGAAGGTCATCATTGGCGAGGGAAGCGGTGACTTTGTTGCCGACAAGGCTGCGTCAATTGAGGGTGCTCTTGACAAGATCATCAACGAGGCTGATGCCATGATCGCCGCTGCTGAGAAGGCGGAGGGTGCTGCTGAGGAAGCAAGCCCTGCTGCTGCTGAGGAAGAGTCCTTGACTGAGATTCTCCCCGGTTTCCCCGAGAAGGTCGAGGGTGAGATTGTCTTCTGCGACAATGATAACATCAACACTGATGGCATCTATCCCGGTACGTCCAACCCTCCTCATTATCAGACTGAACTAACGGCTCGACAGGCAAGTACACATACCAAGACAATGTCTCAACAGAGAAGATGGCCGAAGTCTGCATGGAGAACTACGACACAGAATTCGGCAAAATCGCCAAAGCCGGCGACATTCTCGTCACAGGCTTCAACTTTGGCACAGGTATGTTTCCCTCTAATCCGTCATGTACTCGTTCTAACCGACATCTTCCAGGCTCATCCCGCGAGCAAGCTGCCACCGCCATCCTCGCCAAGAAGATTCCCCTCGTCGTCGCCGGCAGCTTCGGCAACATCTTCAGCCGAAACAGCATCAACAACGCCCTGATGGGTGTCGAAGTGCCTCGTCTCGTCGAGCGTCTTCGCGAGACGTACAAGAACGATACCGAGAAGCCTCTTACTCGACGGACTGGGTGGAAGCTTGTTTGGGATGTTCGTCGGTCAAAGGTTGTTGTTACTGAGAAGGATGGGCAGCAGTGGGAGCAAAAGGTTGGTGAGTTGCCTGCTAATGTGCAGGAGATTATTGCTCGGGGTGGTCTTGAGAAGTGGGTTAAGTCGCAGATTGAAGCTTGAAAGTGTGGTTTTTGTGTAATATAGAAGGGATCTAGATGTTGGAAATAGTAAAAGTCATTTGAGCCTTATCGACCCATTCAAGACCTTGAATCAGCGCAAAATAAACCAGTCAAAAGGCCTC
>PVPY01000954.1:0-24679 GCA_002982035.1 Fusarium algeriense | reverse complement strand
GGTTTATCCTAATTAATTTTTAATTTATTTACCTTAATAAGTTAATTATATAATAAGCTGCTCTCTAACTTAATTTAATAACTTTAATAATAGGTATAAAGTAACTATAACAGGCTGTAATACTATTAGTTAAAAACAGCAGTATAATAGAATATAGCGTCTGCTATACGTTAAGCTAGATCCAGGGCACGTTAGGTCTAATGCTCTCTATATGCACTTTAAGGAGTAATTTAAGCAATCATTTGAAGGGGTAAGGACTCTGTGGCTGTCGGGTTTCCTTTACTGCTCCCCAGATGTCCCCTATTGACGACACCCAGTGACAATTTTGAGTGAAACCTTTTCGGCGGCGCCGACCTCCATGGCGTCAAGCCCTGACTATCCCCGTCTTTCGTCGAGGAAGATGCTTATGGCCGTCATCTCGGCGAAGCGCTCAAACATCAACATCTTGAACTCCTCCCGATCCATATGCGCCCCTCGATGAGCTCGAACGACTCCAGGGTGCGCCCGATGTGCCTACCTGGGAGCTGTGCTACACACGTAAAGTTCACCATCTGCTACAGCAAACTCGGTATGGAGGCCGGCGCGGGCCGTTCGATAGTCGTTGCGGTGCCGTTCATACAGGTCGCGCAGCAGAGCGAGGGCCGTCCGGCAACACTATGTCATCAACCTTGGCGCCTTAACAAAGATATCTCTGATATTGATAAAGGCGCCTTCAGCTTCGGCTCAGGGTCCTCGTGTTTTTGTCAATCGCTGTCCCGGAGCCTCCCTCGCTCCCTGGCTTACAGTACTGTCTACAGAGTAACCATGCGTCATATCTCCAGCCATCTATTCATGTGTATAATTCATTCTATTCGTCGCTGACTCTCCAGTACGCACCCTGGTGCGGCAGATGTCTGCCTCCCCTTAGGGTTAGCCTGTGATATGAAGCCTTGAATCATGAGGGTGTAGCCGCCCAAGAAGACTCTCTCCCTGTTGTGCCTCCGCCTCCATTCTGTGACTCGTTGGCTATCATTAACCTACGAAACCGATGTCGGGAGGCTTATGACTCAAGTCCCAACTTATGGTGATTAGACACGATTATGTTAAATAGTTCAGTACATAACTGATACAACTCTACTTACTCCATGCTCGGCGGCAACCTTGTTGCAAGATTGCAAGATTGGGCGGGACGAATGATTGGTGCAGCCTGCACGACGCCAATGAGCCGTACCCCAAGATTTATTCGGCAGCAACGCTGACAGTCGGCCCCGTGGATATCAAGGCAATCTGAGTTGCTTTCTGAGATGAAGCTACAGTACAATGGCAGGTGCGGAAGTTCAATAGTAGAAAGCAACCTCTGGGAAATACAAAATCAAAAAGGCACGAATAGATGATAAACTGATGTGCAAATGCAATACGAGGGTGGCAGCAAGGGGGAGGTTGGCAGCAGACGGATCACAATCCCACGTCGGGTAGGTCAGTGGACAGCGGCCGTGAGATCTATACCATGGGTTAGACCTGACAAGTGAAGTTTCCATGTCGAACTCACCTACATCAGCATCATGGTTACCAATACCCCTATACATATCCCGCGGAGTTTTGTCTAGGTCAAACAGCCAGTAGGTATTGAGGGTTCCTGAGGCAAAGGGGTGTGATAGATGGATGCTCGGATAGGTGGTCAGGGACCCCTGTCACGGGCCCGGTGAGTTCAAGATTCCAATCCTGTGGCTTTTATTGGCCTGTTCAAATGGCAGTACGGTCATATTACCATTAGCCTTGCGGTTACGAAAACTCTTTGGATCTTTTGCAGTACTTCGCCGTTTGGGTTTGGGGTAGTTACATTCTTTACCAGTAGGTTAATGATATTGCCGTCCGTCCCGTCCACGCTATTAACTATATTGATATCGTGATACAGCTGTTTGCATGTGATTAACCGTAATGTGAAATATATGATTGATTCGTCCAGTCTTTCCGGCGCGACACCGGATCCAATTAATGTCCTAATGACAATGGTGGCCGAGCCGCCGTTTAAATGCTAAACCTCTCAGGCGGTCTGTTGTGAGACTCGTTGTCAACGCTCTCATGACGGTTGGCGTAATCATCCTCGCCGCTGAGCTCCTCAAGAGTCTTGCGAGCAGTCTCTGGAATAAGGAGGGTAGTAAAACATCCGATAAGCATGAAAAGCGCATAGATCTCAAGAACATGGTTCATCCAGGGAGCCTCATCTTTCTTAGTAGCGCCATGGGTACGAAGGGTCGAGATGGCTCCTTGCCCAATAATCGATCCAATTTTGCCAGATGCGGCAGAGATACCGTGAGAAGTAGATCGATAGCGGGTGGGAAAGACTTCACCGGGGACAACGAAGGTGGTAGTATTTGGACCTAATCTATTAGTTAACCGCCTTTAAGGAATAAAATAGAAAACTTACCAAAGTTAAAAAAGAACTGGGCAAGTACATAAATAGCGAGTAGACCGCTGGAGGAAATATGACTATAATCGAAACCCATGATCTAGATGTTTATTAGTATTAGAAAAAATATAAAAGGGTGGCAATGTACAATAAAAAGAATAGTAAGGATAATAAAGCCGCCAAGCTGAATAGGTTTACGGCCAAGAGTATCAATAGTAGCAACAGAAACCCAATAACCTGGAACAGCACCAGCAAGGACAATAATAATATTGCCAACGGCAGTATTATAAAGGTACTCATACACGTTATTGGCATTTTTAGTCGAGTAGCCAATAACTGTGAGAATAGTGCCATTATTCAAACTGAGACCGTAAAAAGCCACATCAAGGCAGAACCATGAGCCAGCAGTTCCAATCAGAAGCAAGAAGTTCTTAGGCTTGCCGTAGTGGCGGAAGAAGTCGCGCCAGCCGGCCTGAGACACCTGAAGGTTCTCGCGAGCACCCTGATGGACCTGAGCACGAGCGACTTCGTCGGTCTCACCCTCATGCCTGCCAGTCATATAGGCCTTAACGTCTTCATCAGCCTTTTCGACATCGCGGGCGACATCAAAAGTATAACGAGGAGTCTCAGGGATGGTTAGACGGTCTGGGGTTCCCCAAGTTAACCTATGTCAGATCTGTATGCCGAGACGAACTTGGACACTTACAATAAAGGGCAATGCAAGCGGGAACGCCGCCGAAGCCGACCAGGATACGCCACATCTGGTCGACGGCAACCTGACAACTTCCAGTGCAGCTAGATATATTAGAGGCACCCTCAAGCTCGGACTTGAAGCCGATAGTAAGGAACATCATAACCAGGGCAGAGCAAAGCTGGCCAAAGCCCTGCATGGCAAAGACAGCAGCCATCATAGCTCCTCGCCATTTGGTAGTCGCGAATCTTTTGCATATGTCAGGCAGGGGTTCGGAGTAAAGATATTCTATCACTATAGCTCCAGACTTACTCAGAAGTAATAATAGAAGAAAGAGGGTAGTCGCCACCAATGCCAACGCCCATGAGGACTCGCCAGAAGATGATAATTCCGACAAGAGATGTTGATGGAGAGCCACCAGTCAGGGCCTGAGCAAGGGTAGCAAAGATAATGATGATAAGTTCTAGACCATACATGCGTTTTCGGCCGACGATATCAGCCAGCATACCGAAGCCAAGTTGACCAACAACAGTACCAGCCGAAGTTGAGAGCTTGATGGCGTTGTCTGAGCTGGTAGGAAGCTTACCCGTGGCGGGATAGTAGACGATGCCAAGCATAATAGTCAGCATGGAGACGCAGAAGATATCGTAAGAGTCGGTAAAGAAGCCGATACCGGCGACAACACAGGCTCGAACGTGATACCAGCCAAAAGGAGCCCTGTCGATCTCGGCGAGGGCAAGACGACGACGCTCGTTGGGGTCAGCGATATGAGCAAATTCGTTATGGACGTTGCGGAAAGCACTGTTGCCGCCAGCGGTTTTGGCGACAGCGGCCGGGGGGACACGCGCCTCTTCCTTAGCCATTGGACTGGATGGATGGGGGAACTAAATAGCGTATGCCAAGAAGGGATAATTCAAAACAAGTTGTAAGTGAGGAAACGAAGAGATGATTGCGTTTGGTATTCGTCTACTTGGATGCACCCAGTTAACCAGACAAGTGAGACATTGTGCCTGCTGTCTAGACAACGGGGTAGAATCTTCCTTTTTGGACATCAAGGTCGGCTTTATATAAATATGAAATAAGCAAAAGATAAGGTGTCTTGTTACGGTATCTTCCAACAACTAACTGGGCCTCCAGGCGTCCTTCAGACGTGATCGAACTGATGGCCCCATCTAGTCGTCTCTCGACGGACTAAAAAGAAAGGCAAACGCCGCTGCTTCGGGGAGCCTCACAAGGTTCAGGATCCATACGAACGATGCGCATGAGAAATTCGAGCTTGTGAAAGACACAGGTCGAATGAAAGGGTCGCTCCCCTCCCACGTGCTTCCAAATGCCAAGATCATTGGGTGCAGGAGCGCCAGAGACCTACTAGGATCTCGGCAAATGACACGGAATTAACGTTCAAATTTCTTGCCAAGGAGAAGCCTCCTACGACGATCTGGCGTCAGAGGAGACTCAATTCCCTGGGTTGGCCCCCATTATTTCTTTATCCATAAATTAATGACGGAGGCGATGGCAGATTGTACGACGAAATATGTTTGCCGATGGAGTTTTCCTGTTTTGGGACACCTAGTCCTCCACAGTTTGCGCCTCCGGATCTGTTATTACGCTCTATCGACCGAGTCACAGCAGAGGCACCAGTAGCTGCTTTGCCAGTTGAAATCTGTTGAGTGGCATAAAAATGAGCACCAGTGTTGGGAATAACCAACTGGTCAATGAGAATGACTGAGCCTGGAGCTAGAGCACCTGCAGTATTTTTCAGAATTGTAATACAGTTTTCGTCAGGCTAACCATGTAGGATATTATTGAATTTACTAGGTATAGAGACCGTCCGCCGTTCCGGGGATGGTGACTGCTTCAGTGATATTATTATACGTAAAAGTGTCCTTTTCTGTTTCATTGATGATGCTGACCTTTGGTTAGACCTCGGGAATGCACCCAGATGTTCAAGTCACAGCCACTTGGCGACCAGCAGGTCAATGTTCCCGGCTTCGGCGCTATGGGCATCAATTGTGCTATGGGAACAGACCTCAATCTTGAACAGTCCGAACCTGTTCTGTTGAAAGCTGTGGAGCTCGGCTGCACTTTTTGGGATACCGCGGTAAGCCTTCTTGATCAAGTACGCCCGAGGCATTTGAACCTGATTGCCTTTGCCGATAATCTAGGTTGCCTACAAGAACAGCGAAAACGAGAAGCTGCTTGGAGATTTCCATAAAGAAGTACAATATCCGCGACAAGATTTTCGGTGAGCACAATGCCGTCTATGTTTCTCTAATCATAACCATTGGCTCACCTCCCTTTTCTATACAGTGGCTTCCAAGTGTGGATTTGACGTCTTCGAACACGAGTTCATAGTGACCAACTCGGCTAAAGCACATCAAGGAATACATAGAGGGAACAATTGACAGGCTAGGATTCACTCCTGATCTCTACTACCTCCACAGAATCAACCCTAGTACGTATATGAGAATCCTTTATGACAATAGAAATTGTTTGGAATAGTCGTCCTCATTTGATAACTAAAGAGGCCCCGCTGGAGGATTCCATTGGCGCCCTGGATGAACTTCGCCGCACCGGAAAAAACAAAGTACATCATCGGTTTATCTGAATGCTCTGCTGCAACATTGCGCAAGGCAAATATGAGTCCGTCTGTCTACAATCGCACACGCTAGGGAGCACGCTGACATGTCTTAGTTGCTAAGATTGACGCCGTTCAAGCCGAGTACTCTGCTTTCGAGACGCTGCACGAGACCAGTGGTCTGATTAGTACGGCAAAGGAGTTGGATGTGGCATTTGTGGTATTTAGCCCTCTGGGACACGGCTGGCTTGTAAGTGGCTTCTCGTTCAAGTCTCCCGGTGGCTTCGCCCCTGTCCTTACTATGCTGTGCCTTAAATTTAATAAAATTGGCTCACACTGCACTGTCAGACTTGGCATGATGGACCACCGGGGTCTCGGTGACATGGACGGAAGTCTTGTCATTATCAACAGTTTCCCCTCTCTCAGTGACCATGACAGCTCCCCCATCTGCGTGGTCTATGCCACCGAACAGTACATCCATGTGCTCCAGAGACACACCCTTGGTTTCTGGGATACAGAACCAAACGAAGACAAAGAGAATCACATTAATAGCACCAAACATATACATGGCATAGCTGCCAAAAAGGTTAGTACATTGAGATTTCAGGCAGGATTTGAGTAAACCTACAATCCCTTCTCAGTGAGAAAGATGGGGAATATTTGTTCTGCAATATTTATTAGTTGTCAGGTCGGGTAAAGCGAAAAAAAGAAATACTTACGGAGAATGATGCTTGCGATAGACTGGCACTGAGTGGTCATAGCGACGGCTTGCGCACGAACGTTCATGGAAAAAATCTCTGAAGTCCAGATCCACACTGTTGCACCCCAAGAAGGCTTGTAGAACAGGGCAAACAGGAACATCAAGAAGACGGTCGCGATACCCACGCTCGAAGACTTGGATCCATCCTCGAGAGTCGGCGTCTCGGTGACTACAGCTGCGGCTACAAACATGCAGACTGCCATACCAGCAACGCCAATGAGGAGGAGAGGTCTTCGTCCCAGGAAATCCGTCATCCAAGTGGCATTCAGAGTGAAGAGAATGTTAAAGGTTCCACCCAAAGCGTTGATGAGCTGGATCTGGCTGTTTGAAGTAAAGACTTTCTTGTAAATGATGGTAGAGTAGGTTGCGAGGGAGTTGTTTCCGGAAAGCTGTTGTCCAATATTGATGCCAGCCGCGAGGACTGGCCAAAGTCAGATAATGAGCATCAACAGTAGCCAAGAAGACTTACGCATGCGCTTTCTCACAGATTTGTCCGTCCACAGCAACTTGTATCGGGCCCAAGTGCTGTTTGTCTGTTGCTTCTCAAACGCAATGGCTTGTCGTATCTCTTCCATCTCTTGGGCAATAAGGTCTGGGTCGTCGCGAACTCCCAAGAGGACTTTGTGAGCCTCTTGGAATCTTTCATTCTGGATATACCTGTAGCTTGATGAGCATCGCACTCAAGAGAGCATCCTGTCTGCCTCAGACAGTGGGGTTCCCAATAGCATACCATCTTGGAGTCTCAGGACAGAAGAAAAGTCCCGACATGATAACGATAGGGCAAAAGATTTGAAATAGCATAACAATCTTCCAGTCCCATTCTCCGAGGCTCTCGGCATTCTTGGAGCACCCGTAGTTGATCCAATATGCGACAAAAGATCCCACGGTGAAGAAGAGCTGCCAGAAACTCATGATAGTACCCCGGAGGTTGGCCGGTGCTAGTTCGGTGATGTAAACTGGTCCAGCCGGCATCATCAATCCCTGGCCAAAACCGGTGATGGCACGACCGGCGATGAAACCACCAATGGCAGGAGGTGTAAATGTCGTAACAAAGGTCGAGATGATGACAAATGTGGCACCAACCCACATAGTCCACTTGCGGCCGAATCGGTCGGAAATAGGGCCCGAGAAGAAAACGCCTGGAAGACGAACAAGATGAGCATCAAGCCGATGGCTCGGAATGATGAATGATTACCTGCAACGATACCGCATACACCCATGGCGGTATTGACCGAGCCGATAGCAGATGGAGACTGGGCCATTAATTAGTTCAGGTCAAGGACTAAACGACCCGTGGTGTTGGAAAGAAAGAAACATACGGGATTACCAAAGTAGTTCATGAAATGAACTGATCCCTGCGCTGCGTTGAAAGTAGATGAATCATAACCGTTTACAGCCATACAAGTGCAAGCAACGAGGCAGCAGAACCAGAGGTTCGCCTTGTTCGATTTGAAGAGCATAGTGGGCAAGTATTGCTCAAGATATTGCGAAGAACAGAGAGTTCATGGCAAGAATGGTGTTGAGAAGGGTAAAGTCGTCGATTGGGCGAGGCTTTGCGATTCATTTTTTATATGTCAAGGGTGGGATCCACAATCGAAGCCTAGTCGGCCGACGCTGGGTCTAGAATCATTGTGGATAGGTATATTTTTAGCAAGACGAGAAGTGATCCAATCGGTTAGTGCAGCTAATACAGCCTTTTTGCAAACAAAATTAGGCATGGCCATTGCGACTTATTAGAGGAACATGGGCAAGACCATGTAACGTGCATGATAAGCAAGCATGTGTCTTGAAAAATCCCTCAATCTCTCACTTTCTATTTAATCAACAAGATCTCAACTAACAAACATACCTGAATTTAATAGCAAGGGTAATATTCTTAACGAAGTGGTTTGCTGATCACGTTTCTTAGGTCGACCGACTGGAGGTGGCCAACAGGTAATGAGCAGCTTCGCCCAGGGACTGGACACGTCCGAGTCAGACTGGGGCTTGAAGCGCATCTCATTTGGAGGTAGAAGATAATCTACTACCTTGACACTGCCTGTGGCAACGCGCTACAGGGACCAGCTGCCATAGGCGAGCTCAGTCTACCCCATAGTAATCTCCCATCTCTTCTATAGCTTAGCCGAGCTAGAGTTTATCTTAGTGAGATCTCTAAACGTCTCTTCCTTGTAGTCTACCGGCTTTTCGATCCCTAGAGGCGATATCTTGGCGATAATGTGGGGGATAAATAAGTAAAGCCTCGCGCCGATCATAACTGAAATCAGGTGTATGCCGGTTATATCAAGACGCTTACCCTGCCGTTCAGTTTCCACTATTGGAATATCGATTTCAATCTTAGTCTGCGGTCTCTAGATTCCCTCGGGTGTGTCTTGCCGAGCAATTTTCAAGGTGCGATAATAGAAGCTGTACGGTGCGGAACGAGTACAAGCAAAGAAGTAGTATATCTCGGTCCTCAGGTGGTCTTGAACGTAAATGACGTATGTGAGAACCTCGAGGCTCGATATCTCGTTGAGCCTGTGCACATGTGTCTTAAGGGCCTGCTCAAACGTCTCGATATTAAGATGCTTCTTCATCAGACTTGCTCCGAACTTCTCAAACAATTGCGACTTGACATCCCGGAGCGAGGGCTCAACCCAATTCTCAGGATAGATAAATAGCTTTACGTGTGCTTCCCGTATATTGTAATGTTGACGCAATTCCCACTGCTCTGGCACAATACTTCACTTATTACCTTTATCTTCCAGCCCAAGGAGACATTGATGAACACACAGTGAAACCACGGATATGGCTTGCTTGATTCGCCATGTCTTGAGTTGATACCCCATCTGGACATCCATAAAGGAGTGCCCAAACAAGCCCCCCAGTGTCTTCTATACCCAGACACGTTACAAAGTTTTGCTGCAGTATATAAAAAATCAAGGCACGTCACTGGCTATCAGTAAGACTTTGATCGGCTGCTGCTCGTTACCTACGTGTTGTCTTGTCATGGAGCGCCTTGGCTGCTTCAACTTCCTCAGTAATGTCGCACATGTACCTCAAAGCAGCAATCTAGAATAATGTGGAGATGTAAGGTTGAGCTTCTTTACCTATAGTACGACCGATCTGCTCGTCGAGAGCCATGATCTTCCATAGGTTCACAAATTCCTCAAACGCACTCAGCTTCTTGATCACAACTGGGGCCGGATGGTTTGGATACTTGGTCTGGAGAGCTTCAAGCACCCTTCATCTGTCCAAACCGATACAAGCAGATATCTTTTCGGCGGTAGCATCCAGCATTGGTTCTCAAGTATCAAAAAGCAAAGAAAAGAGAAGTGGCAAACCGCCGCTATCTGGCTTTGCATAAACCGCCTCCTTCAACTTTCAGTACTGGTTTAAGTGTAGTAAGTCTTCTATAGATAGCGAATATATGAAGGATATTATTGGGCTCTTTCTTTCCTTCCTACCAGGTGTCCTGGTACACAGCCTAATCTCTTCGGGTGTAAGTTTGTGTAGTTGACACAATGTGGCAGCCCGCTTGACGTGTTCGATGGCTACTGCCATCACCTTGGCTGTCTTGATGGGCAACAGAATACCTTGTGCAAAGCTGGATTTTGCAGCCTTAGATGACAACTTAAACAAGTCAGGGGGCGTTAATTCGCCCTCAAGATGGTAGATGTTGCCAGCCAAGAGTGGCACTGGACTGCCGGTAGGCCATAAGTTCAAAGGAACCGGCTTGCTATTGATGTTAAATGCGGGATGTCGATTTTGACCTTCTTCCCTCTTTTTATAAGTGAAGGTAAGCTCATCTGCTTCAGTAGGCGCAAAATAGGCATGCAGGGGCTCGTCAGGGTTGATGGTTGAATGGCAGAGTCGTGTAAGTGTAGTCATGGTCAGCTCGTATCCCCCATCTGCCTTCTCCATCAAGATAGAGTCCATAAGAAGCACATACTTAGTGGAAGCATCAAGGTCTGGTACTAGGGTCTTGAGGGTGTTTCCTACGAGTGCTTCCAGAAGGCTCTCGGTGATGGACGGTGTGGTTAGTCGGACCAAAGCGCTCATTCTGGCTAGGCTCTTGATCTGCACTCAAATGAGGCGGTACGAAGGTAGACTTGCTAGCACTTGGGATACTATCTGGGGCAAGTGTGTTGAGCGCTTCGTAGTCAAGATATGTGGCGGACTCAAAACGTAAGTGAATGATGTTTCGAGGAGGCAACGCTGCCCCTAAAAGACTGCCGATGGCTGTTTTCAGAGATACAGAGTCAAAACATTATACTCAAATGAATCCCATCTCCTTCAATTTCAAGGTCCCAGAGAGCGTCAATTGCGCTCGAGTGCCGTTACTTGCATGATCCGGGACAAGCGCGAGCTTTTTTGGACATCCTTTTGCAAGGTCCACGGCGGTATTGAGCACGTCAGCATTACTGAATGACAGTGGCACTGACTCAACCTGGTTACCTATCTCTTGCCAGCTTCTACTTGACGATATTTGGCCTGATTTAACTTAACTTCAACATAGCCGATAACTAGCTTTGCACTAGGCGGATTAAAGACATGAGCTGCACACTTGACCGCTTGTCTTGGCGATGGTATAGTATTGGTGAAGAGGTATGGAAACGTGTGTTTCAGCGCCTTTGTGTTTTAGATAAGAGGAGCTAAGACGGATACTGACTCATTAGAGGCTAGAGCTACATCAAATAATGATCTAAAATCTTCCAGGTTTTCTTATAGAGACTCTAGGGTCCACCCAGTCTCAAAACCATCGCTGCACCTCTTTACAAGCGCAAAGGTAAGCATAGGATTATCCAAAGAGTACTTCTTAAAATCGAGGGTAGAGGATAGTATCCTGATGAATAGAGCATAGTCCTCGGGTACAATAGAGAGCATGTGACATAGCAGAACGTGGCGATAGAGAATCGTGAATCTCTTGAGTGTATATTGTGTGCCAGCCTGATCCAGCTTTGCCTCCCCTAAAAGGTAGCTTCCTCGTCTGTAAGGGGGACAGTCCTGTCAAGTGTCAGCTATCTGTGGGGACGTTGAAAATGACTGATATTTGCTACATAGACTGAGAGACAACCTTTCAGTATATTAATAACTTAGGGCTAAGGGCATTTATATAATACTAAAACGAAAACAATCGGGTTAGCTAAATAATAATATATAGTTATATATTTACCTTTAACAATTACTATTAAAAGAATAACTCGACCTAATCTGGTTACCCTAGACTAATATATCAGGTGGATCCTGATCACATGGCAATGCATTATTACAGAGACTTTACATTACAGACCAGATAGCTCCCGAACGTAGCTCGAATAGCTACGCCTTGTAAATAGAGCCTGACCTCCCTGCAGTGCCTATCCGTAGCAATAGACCGTATCCCGCCTGAAGCGTTCCCCGTTCACCTACCCTGCTGAGCCCAGCCTGTGACAAATCCTTACATCTTCTACTTGCGGGGGTGGTGTTAGGCGTCGGAGGAAGAGCCAATCAGCCAGGGTAACCCCGGCAAGACTGAAGAAAGAAGCATCGCTTTGGACTAGACTTCTTCTTCTGGCATCGGAGAATCAGCCAATCAGTGCATCTTGTACCCGACATCTGCAGAGCCCTACCCTTTATTTTTCCCCCGCCTCCAGGTTTAGCCTGTCGTGACTAGAGCGAAGATTGCTTAGCTCCATCGTTGAAGAGGACGTTGCATAACCTTGTTGGCATTTTTTTTTAGCTAATACAGCATAGACTTCTTTTGCAGTTTGGGAGGAAAATGCGAGGGACTTTTGGCTTGTTGAAAAACAATGGATGATAATATACGCCTGCATTATGCGCTGGCAGGTATCGGGCTTGGCAGCAATGCGTCTTCGTACTGACGATATGCTATGGACTAGATGGCATAGAACGTGATACGGGACTTTTCCAAATTTACCGGTAATATTGTCTAGGACGATTTGTTTTAGGCTGGCTGTGAGTAGGAAAGTGCTAGTTGGAGAGGAGAGGCCATGAAGCTCTCCATCATTGCAGGTAATCTAAGTGAGATCAGATGCGACCGTGTCAGCTTATTACATCATATGGTACAGTAATAAGTCTTCCTGTAAACTTTTTCTGCATGTTTTATTTTGCCACTAGCCATCCTAGACCTATAGATATGTTATATACTTAAATACTATTTGAAACGGTGATTAAACAACATGGTTCATTCTCTCGAATGCAGTACGTGTGTCTCCATTATCCTCTCATTCTGTAACACCAAGTCGTCAATGTCTTTTTGAAATGCTAAAAGCGATGCAGTAATATCGCTTGTACTCTGGGGCGTTATTATACCATCGCCGTATGGACTGGGAAATTCTACGCGATCAGGTTCCCATGTCGATACATGGGTCCCGAACAGTAACGGGAAAAAAGAACTGGACCACTTTAGGGTCGAATGATATTGTCTGGAGGACAATGAGATAGCAGCAGGACTGTCCAACTTATAGGCTGATCGACCTGGATGGTATTGAGGGGAAGATGTTCGGGTATAGAGCATGGCGCATTGGCAATTCCTCTGAAAGATCCCGAGAGGGACCGAGAACGCAGTATCTGCGGGATATCGCTGAGTGACGTAGTAGGGCGACTGGTCCTCATTGTACCAAAGTAAGTGGTTTGTCGGTAGAAGGTCATCGGCGGCGGGAGGAGATACGACTGGAGGTGGTATCTGATGCGGCATATGAAGAAGAAAATAATCCGTTTGGATCAGACGATCGAGCACAAAGAGACTCCAGTAAACGCAGCGGCGTTCTTCTTCCTCGTAAGGGATACGGGCCTCCCGCTCAGCTTCAAGGTATTTTCCAGGGCCCACGTGTAGGATCAGGGCCATAGTATTAGCATCTCCAATGCTGACATAGGCACGTCCAAGATCCTCATGGCTATACTCGTAGAATGCGAGCAGAAGAGAAGACTGAATAAGCTCGATACTTGGGGTATCAAGGGTTCTCAGGATACTTAGAATTTGCTTGGCAGCCCGATAGGTTGGCATATCAACACCCTCTTCTCCTTTGATACTCATTGATTTTGCTGAATCATCTTTATGAGAAAAGAGGTGCATGCATACAACCAAAAGGGCAGTAGCAGGGTCGTGAAGCTCTTGATCGGCAATAGAGTCGAACCCAGTATTATTGGTGCGTAGGGCGAAGAGTTCTGGATGAACTATGGTAAGGTAAGAATTTATAGTCTCCAAGTAGTGTTTAATAGAGTGACTCCGGGTGGTATTGCGTGAGGAAAGTAGGCTCAAAATCATAGAGCTGGAAATGTCGAGGAATGGCTTGAACATCCCCTGTATGTGTATACTCTCAGGTGGAGATATTGCAAGGTTCTCAGGCCTTATAACAACAGTGACTGAGGGCGTATATATAAAGTCATAACAGCACGTGTTCCTAAGCCTGGAAAGTCAGTCACAGTAATTAATAGGCGAGCTGAAATTAGCTTTCAGCTGGACAGATTATTGCATACCTCCTACAGCGCGAACAACTGGGCAACGCTTTGTCGCATTTCTTCTTAATACGTGTGCACCTTTCACAAGCTCTACAAGCCTTCTTCGGCCCTTTTGAAAATGTAGAGTTTGATGAAGACGATATAGAGCGGGGTTTGACAGATTTGCATGAGGGATCCATAGTGGCTCCTATACGCTTTACATAAGTCTGACCTCGGACGTTAGTTCTGGTGAATGTAAGTTTCGGAAAGTTCTCTTGATAATGTGGTATCAGGCCAAATTTCAGGAATGGAAAGATTGGCCTTAAAGGGATTCAGGATCCGGGCACGAGGTGTTATACATAAAACACATACCTTGAGCTGGGCAGGATTGAATATAAATTTCGCAATATCCAATCAGCTAGGATAAAGCTTATAGATCTTAAAACCGATATCGTCAAGGGAGGAACAAACTCCTGACATAATTGAGAAGGAAAGAGTGCTATTTAATGTTTAATCAAGACGGGAAGTTGATACTTCCTGTTTTGTCCTCAAATTTCAGGCCGTAAAGCTGATCAGAAGCTGCTAGCCTCTTTCTGTTTCTAGACTCGGGACTCGAGTGAGCCGAAGCCGCTAATTGGTGGGTGTCACAACCAAAGGCGCACCCTGATGTAGATGAACACAGTTACTTGATTGAGGACAGGGGATCCTGCCGCACACCCCGTATAAAGGGGTGCATTCTACAGCAATTATCTAATCTATCGGAATTCGTGTGCCAATTCCGATTCCAATCATCAGGATCATAGAAGGCTTACCCCTTTGGGAGGGTGGCTGTAGGAATTCGGTGTCTTGGCTGCTGTACAGCTACCTTGCCCTTTGACAGTGGGACATCTGACAAGTCCTGCGCCACATAAACAGGGCTGAAGATGTTATTTTAGGACATGGGGTCAGATATTTGAGATAACCATCCGTAGCATGGAATGGACTAGCCAATGACTCCCCGCTTAATCTTATTATAACCGTTCCTTTAACCATACAGGCTGCCAGGCTGTCAGGTTTATTTTTCCTTGGCCTTGGCCGATATTGACGAAATTTGGAGCTGTCAAGAGGTGGAACACTCAACTGTCCCAATCTAGACGATTTAGGCTAGTGATGGGCTAAGCGACATACCGGAACAGGGATTATATCCATACTGCGCAAGTTAGTGCAACGGTAAATTCCGTGATGCACTAGAGTACCGGTATGCACCGGAATGTCATTATTTTTTTATTATGACGACTTACCCTTTTAGCTCTTCTGAGAAGGTCTAGATGTTTCGAAAACCACAAGGGGCTTTCTTTACTGAGTTGCGAAAACACGTTTCGCAACGGTCCTGCATATACTAAGATCTGCAAGTTATTTACATGTGACATACCGGTAGATGAACAGATGGTATTATATGCAGTAGTATAAGAAGAAGCAGATGAGGTAATCTTTGATACGCTGACCTGATTTGTTAAAGGGAAAGAAAAGAGGACTTGAACTCAAAGAAATCTTAAATCTGTTACAAGATTGCGTGGTAGAAATTAATGTTTCCATTTCGTATCTCACTTATCTCTCTCTCAGTTGTGTATATAGTGTATTTAGTAAGATACCTATCCTCTAAGGAGCCTCAATTCGCTGTTACAGCATCTCTAATCTGTCAACAAATTAGAACGTCCTTGTCACTTACCTCAGCTACTCTACCCAAACTTAAGAATCGTTTGAAGTCATTTATTAATAGTGGTATGGGCTTTAGGCAGCAATATGGATGGCAACCAGACATGATCTTATATTATTAAACGACAATACGCATGAGAGTTGCTACCCCAGCTAGTAGCTAGAATGACGTAACGTAAGTAGAATGATCTCGGACGCGTATTTATGAGATGATTATTATTAAGAGATCATGTCAACGTTATGCATGAAGACAACTAGTGTTAAATGCAAAGGTCTGGTGAGAGCGCCTGAAGGAACAGACTATCTGATTTCACAATGACGTGGCTTATAATTCTTTACTTTTAGAATTGTTAAGACGAAGTTATTTCTTACAATCGTGTCCTTTCAACTCTAGTCAACCGTTCTTTTTCAGGTTGTTATCATTCAGGGCGGAATGCCTGTCCAGATGCCTTGGCTAACTTAGCAAGGTGTCGATACTGATACACGCGTGGCTTGGCGGACAAGAGACTGGCCTGCCATTGCCGATATTTCTTTCGGCCTGGTAATTCTTCTACTCCAAATTCAAGCTACCTTCTCATTTAAACCAGGCTGGCACCTGAAGGTTTGCTTGTCACTTCGTTCTGTCTTTTCCCCTTACACTCCTCAACCCTATATGCACAGTGTGGACTTTAATCTGTAGACAGTTCTGTCAAGGATTGAAGAATTTTCTGGGGTTAAAGAAAGGACGTACTGTCATCCTGTGTGGAACTGGTCCAACTTTACGAAATAAAAGTTATCAAGGGCAGCGTTAGCTTCACCGCATTGTGGCTGGCTAAATCCTCCCATGCCGTTCCACGATTACAGATGCTTCGGTCTTGAAGTCTTTCCCGACGCTTTCCCGCTGTCGGACTAAACAAAGAAATCCCGACGTTAACCTCTACAATCACAGATGCAGCGGTCTTGAAGTATTTTCCGACGCTTTTCCCACTGTCGGAGTATAAAGCAAATCCCGACGTCGACCCCACGCACATGGAATTGCGTGAACTAGGTTCATATGTCCCCGAGTCCAAGTACCCCTGGGATTAATCAGCTGACACTTGTGGGGACATCAAGACACGATACTACCCTGAGGCCCATAATTAACGATATTTGGCTTAGCTTTATACACCGACTGAGCTTAGACGCGGATCATGAGCGGAACGCGCTACATGCAGTTCTGCAAGACTGAGACATATTAGGCTCTACCCAAACCTCAACTTACTTGAATATGCGATAAATATTCGGTGACAGGCAAATTCACTTTCTAGTTTCTATTGTCTACTATGACTTGAACTTTGTAAGTACGACTTGAGAATATAAAGATGCCCTCTTTAACACTCTATATTATGCTCAGACACTCCGGCCGTCTCACGTCTCACCCACCTCCCTATGAGCTACCAGTAGGACCAATTTAACAAAATAGCGCAACGAAAATACTTATATAAAACAATCCTGAAAATCATCGCTGTGTACGTAATTATCAGCGCAAACCTTCACCCTAGAATCTAATATTTAGCTTCTTTCCTAAATTCACATAATGTTATCTTTCACCTCACCAGTCGATAGGTTCCCTTCAGGCTCATCCAGCGGCAGATGGTGTTCTACCAAGAATCTCACCATCCACTTGTCGAACTTGTAGGTTTGCATTGCGCCGGGTCCCGTACAAGTCTTTTGGAATAGTTGAAGACGTCTTATCTGTATCTGTGTCAGAACTTGACCACTAATATAGATAGGGTTTTCTCTACTCACTGAGTTTTGAATCGAAGGCCAGTATCTTTGAAGCTCAAAGATGGCTTCAAAGTTGGACTCCAACTTGGCTCGGATATCAGCCGTGTCATCTTGTTGGCCAAATATGAGCGTATGCAGCAGTACTGCAGAAGAGACAACTGTCATGTAGCCTACTCCTCCAAAGACCAATTCACAATTGGGAACTTGACGAGAGAGTTGGACGAGATGACTAATGGCACTTGCGTGATGCTTGCAAAGCTCGGCATACTCGATTGACTTTGGTGTCTGGGTCCGATTGAGATCTAGGAATCTGAAAAACAGAAGCACGAAATGCTGGTGGTAGCCTGTGTGTATGGCGAGGAATGGTCCTCCAAGGCCCTTGGCACTGTGTGCCCGAAGGTTCTCCTCTGTCGCTTTCTTTTCCTTGGGGAGACCCGCTTCCCAAAGTCGTAGGCCTTCTGCTAGATCCGCAACGCGTTGCATGACGTATTCTTCGGAGAGATCCTCTTGACCCCACTGTTTGTTCAAGTTTTGGATAGGCCCCAACTGTTTTGCAAGCATGACATTGTATGCCCAAAGTCCCAGTGTACGTGGGCGCGTAGGAGATGTCTCACTACCTTGGTCAACATCCATGTGATGAAAAACATCTTCATCCATTGGTAGGGGAGTCTCCTGATCAAAGTCTGGCATGGCGCGACGGAGGTTGCGACCTATAGAACTCCAGCGGTCTGCCATGAATAAAGTCCACCATACCCTGCATTTTGTTTCACGTAACACCTCCGAGTCTGCCGGATCCGGATGGTCCAGACCAAGGATTTCGGCCATACGAATGCCAAGGGTAACGAAGAGCGCTTCTGATTCTGGATTCTTTGACGAAGATGATAAATTTGCGAGCAGGACGCAGGTCTGGATATTCTCAAGGCAGATGTTCTCCATATCTTGCTTCAGTAGCTGTTTGGATTTTTGCATGAAGGTAGGTCCAAGGGAGGCTATTTCAGGCTTAGAATGGAATCGACAGCCAAATGCTAGTATAGCGAAGAGCAAGGCATCTCCCAACCGACCTTCTCTCACTGCAGCTCGCAAGGTGGGTAGATGGAACAAGGTATGAGGTCTGTCAAGTATGTAGTGAATGTAATTCTCCACAAGGTCCTCAATCAGGTCATGTGAGAGAAAGAATTGTGGGCTCAGATCATTGTGTTCGACCCTTGGGTGGTGACGAGGAGAGATACGTCGTTGCTGTGGAGAAGTCTCGACGAGCGAACATTGGTGATGGCGTTTTTTGGCACACGCATCACAGGGACCCCCGGGTTTTGTTTGGAAGCACTTTTTGCGCCTCCTTCTGCACCTCGAGCACGCCGTAGGAAATCTCATTGTGCTGTTTTGATTTGACACAAGCTTTTTCGTAAGATGAGGACACGCGAAAATGAGGGGAAGGGGGCGTCAGCGTCACGTCACTCCACCGACTAATGATATTCCCTGCATGCCAGGTGTGGGATACCCGGAAATTCCTTTTCCCGTTGGACAGTATGTATGGAGAGGACGTGTTAGGCTAAGGAGGTCTATCTGCTATGACATGCTATTGGCTGTGAGAGGACTAGTGCTCCGCGATGCGAAATTAACATTCCCATCAGTATGCAATTTCTGCATACGCGATAATTGATAACCTTATCCAGTATATTATCGGCACAAAAGGCGCATCGTGAAGTGCCATTCCGATGCGGTTGAGCTCAAGTCCAGAGATGAACGACAATTTATTATCCCATGCTAGATCTCATGTTTAATCGATAAGATTTGAGTTGCTTTACAGTCGCAGCTCTGTAAAGCTTTCACCTAGTGGACCCTTACTGTTCGAATGACCCATAACAAATGTGCCTAGAAATCCTAGCTATTAAACTCCTTTTTACTCACTCTCGATATATTGACCAATCATGTCATTGTTGCCTCTCTATTTATAGATATCTCTTTTGTAATCGTTATATCGTACCGCTGCGCATGCACCAGCCCTTCTTGGCTACTACTTGGGTTCCCAACCGAAACACTCGCTTCAGCCACGGGATATGAGTGAAGCTCAATGGGGCCACTCTTGATGGTATGATTGCGACTCTTGTTATTGCTAGTTTTCGTTTGGGAGTTTTCGATGTAGTATTCTCTTCGTGAACGGGATTGCAGCTTGGCTAATCGGTATAGACCTGGGCCGGTGACTATGATGACAGCTGCAGCTAGACGTTTAGTGACTGAAAGTTTGGAGAAAGAGACTGAGATTACCAATCGCTGCTTCAATAGTCCCCCATAGCGCAAGCCAAGGCACGGTCGAAAGAAATTCCACGGTAGGACGTCCTCGATTTTGTCCGATCTGAGTTACCCTAATTGTAGATGCAATGATACAGACCCAGCCGAGACCAAACAGAGCTGCAATGCTGCACTTTCGAGATAATGGCATCTGAAGTGTGACGATCAAGCGTAGAGGAAGAAGCATAACTTAACAATGTTAGCTGTTACGTATCTATCGTTTAGGGAGACTTACTTAACAGGTCTGTGAGAACATCGGTTGCATATGGAAACCACATGCTAATAGTACCTGCTTTAACATCGCGCGGCGTCTCGCACTTCCCAATAGCGAACCAAGCCTCCATGCTAGAGCAGGCAAGGAGGAGCGAGATAACATTGCCGATCAATGTCTACACATGGATGATATTGAGTTGGCTCATCGATTGACATAAAGGCGACTAGCCACTTACCAATACACAAAACCCTACCAAAGCATACCATAGCTTTATATAAAATGGGAGATGGGCTAGTAGATTCTTGTACATCCAGAGCAACGAGAACTTGGCCGACCAGAGACAGAACCATAGGCATAATGAGACTGTAAAGAGGCCCTTCTGGATAAATAACGCGCAAGATCATTTGCAAGGAAGCAGAGTTTCAACGGACGTTGCGGCCAACGGGCGCTTGAAAGATAATCTCATAAACCGAGTACGATGTGTTGCTTTCAAAACTTACTGTTAAATGCCGAATTTAATATGGATATAAGGTAGTTTAGGATTTACGAGTCCGAGACGAAGAGGTTGAGCAGCCCTGTGTACTGGTACCGACAGGAAGGAAACTCGGCAATAACCATTACTAGCAGCCGTCGTTCGGGCGGTCGGCAATTCTTGTTTGCATTACTGGATTAGCAAGCGGTGTGCTATAAATGCCGTTAATCGGCACTTATAGAGTTCTATCCATCCTAGTAGTTTATAACTTTATTCTATACCATTATGGGGCACGATTTAAAATAAAATTCCTATAATTTCCACTTTATATTAAAAGCATAATATTTCATATCGTAATTATAGTTTTTATTTCCCTATAAATTAAAACTTATTTTTTTTACTGCTATACTGCTTAATTATAGGCAAAAGACAGTAACTAGGTTTTCTCCTTTTCGTTAACCAACTAACAGTATATATAAGATTAGAATCTCTACCACATTCACTTAGCATCTTCAAGCTTTTGACCTCACAGTATCAAGCTCGATATTCTCAACATGAAGTTCTCTGCTTTCATTTCTGCATTCGCCACTGCGGCCCTTGTATCCGCAGACTCGAGGCATCAGGTCGGAGCCCCCGATGGCTCCGTCAATCATTTGAATGCCAGGGCCGCCACATGCCCTCGACCCATGGTAAGACATATGAAATTGCAGCACGGTTTCTTAGGATTCAATATTTCTAATCATTCCCAGTGTAAAACGCCAGCGAACCAAGATCCAAATGGTCCCCCTGCCTGCGCCCCCTCCTTCGCTAGATGCCAGTTCGATAAATTCCCATGCGGTGAACACTGGACTCCCAAGTGGACTGACACTCGGCATTGCTACTGCATTGTATGTTCTACCCTGTCCCATCCTGTGTTTATACGCAGACATAGCTAATATCCTTTCAGGCGGCAAATAAGAAGGACATGGACGCGATTTGCCAGGAACAGGGATTCAAGAGTGGCACTAACCCTTGGATTTTCTACTACGCGGTTCAGTGTCGTGGTCCTGCCAATGATCAAGTATGCCAGAAGGACTGCCAAGGAAATGGTCTTGGCAATGGCAGAGTCAATAAAAGCAATCCGAACGGGCCATGTAAATGCGATCAGCCTTGGCCACCCGCCGATAGCTGTACTACTAAGCCTTAGGAGATATCTGGTTCTCAAACCAGGTCTTGGGACAGACAGAGATTCGCAACTTTCACTTCTATTCTCAACACGGAGGTAAAACTTTAAGGCTTCAGAGGACTCTCAGCTTAGTCAGACATGCTACTCCATTTAATATAATATAGCTATGCAATGCGACGGGAGTTGGACCTTGATGCCCACAACGCCGAACCTAGAAACTCAATTCTGTGTTAGAATTCTTCCCTATTGACAAGCAATTCTGTGCATGATTTTGGGGTTATTTCAATACTGACCCAAAACCCCGGCCTAGAAGTCACCTGTGACCCCGCCGACATTCATAGACGGGCCATTCGCCTGCGCTAGAGGAACAGTGAAGAAGTCTTCCACCAGCAGCCTACGAATCCTCCCGCCAGTGGTTATGCACCGTTTCCCGCCTTCTACCCTCGAGAGCAATGAATATTTGGTGATTACGGTGTCAAATTGTGAGCGCCTGAGGATCAGTTTGGGACTCCTCACCTGGATGTTGGGGAATAAAACGATTTGCCTGCTGAACGGCTATTCTACGAGTCCTCCAGGGAACAAGCTGAGTGATCCTGGCATTACACTCGACCGACTAGCCCCCTCGATGAGTGATGCCATTGATCGGTTTCATCAAGGAAGTGACCAACTTAACAGTAAAGAGAAGAACAAGGTAGGGGCCTTCTGGATTTCAAGTGTTTGATGAAAAGGACTATGGATTCCGCAATTTCGCTCATAGTATTTTCTCATGACTGGAAGCATGTTTAATATAACTGTTAGTGACTATCTTCAGAGAGCTCAGTAGCAGCCCCATGCAGTAATAGTCAAACGCCCCGGATTTATGCTAATTGAGGAGAAACCAACATCACGATTTAACAAATTCAAAGTCTTCAAAGTCTGTTGTTAATATCATATACTAGAACTACCTTGACTCTTATCTACTTCTTCAGAGTGCCGGCGATCTGAGGCTTGAGATACTTGTTGATGTAATCATCGTTCCTCCAGCCAGACCAGTCAGGCTTCTTCATTCCCCAAGAGATCGGTCTGTTAAAGAGTTCAATGGCGTTGGACAGATACAAGGTTGATCCTGAACTAGAGATGGCTGTAGCTATCAGGAGTTATTGGCCAGTAAGCGTTATTAAGAAATAAGAAGATATAGAGTCACATACCTTAACCAATCTTATTGAGAACTTAGTCGTGTCAATATTGAAGAGATTCCATGATGTAACATTAGTTAGGAGAATTATAGGATAGGAAAGCAATAAAGGACTTATGCAGGATGATAGAAACAAAAGTATACAAGATACCAAGAACTATATGCTTTGGTCACGATAAGTGAAAGATCGCCTGTTTATATGTAACATTTGTTGTGCATAAGGAGGCTAGGGAATAGGCCTACAGAACAATATGAGAGGCGGCATATCTAAACATGCTGGCATGCAAAGAAACAAAGCTACATTATTTGACTTATATATCTAATGTGATGGTGTGATGATGATGAGGGCAGCCCCCCTGGACCTAGAAGGGGTCAGTGCCTGGCCTGCATGAACGCGCTAATTATGGTTGGTAGATGACGCTCATGCGTGGCCTGGGATTCGGGGACTGGACCCTCTAAAGACTGATTTACTTCATTAATTGATCATGTCATTCCAAGTGGCAGACAACAAATTCTATCTTGTCGTTAGCAATCAAGAATTCATGTTCAGTGACTAGACTGGATGTATGTGACAGAGTCATGATAGTATTGGCTATATACTCCCTATCCAGGTTCTCGATTGAACCAATCCACATGTCATTTCTGTATAAGTGATAATCATCAAGCTCCCAGAGCTTCAACCAAGAGGTTGTACAAGAATATGTTCTATAAATACCCGGTTATAGGTTCACCACAGTTTCCTAGGTAAGATAGCTATATGTGCAACCAATAGGCTTGTCGACCTTGGCAGCCTTAACAGAGAAGCCAAGGCAGTTCTTGCTCCAGCCAGGGTTCTTAACACCAGCATTAATAAAAACGCTCCAAGAGGTCTTCTCGAGGTTCTTGCCGTTAGGACAGGCAATAAAGTCGTTACCCTTAAACTGGAGCATGCCATCCTTATTGATCTTAAAGCCCTTACGCTCATCAGTCTCGGATACGCCCTGGACACCAGTTATATAGCCGATATATCCCTGACCCATCCAGGAGCGGTCAACATAGAGCTGCTGGGGAGGCAAGTCCGATTTATAAAGGTAAAGCTCATCGTCAGAGAGCAAGAAGGTAGCGTGGTTGGTCTTGACGCCTCTATCGCAGCTGGCACCTTGCTTTGGAAGCTTTAAAGAGAGGGTGTTATTGGCGGCCTGGAGATAGTTGAAATGAATTGGACTGGCGGAGCGGAGAGCGAGACCCTCGAAGATGGTCTGCTTGGGAGTCGCAGCAGCGTTGATGAGGCCAGCGGCCACGAAGGGCGTGAGGAGGATAGCCTTGATCTGCATGTTGGCTGTTTGGTTTGAAAGTGGATGGGAGAGTGTATGAGTGGTGAGTGAATAGAAGTTGAAGAATGGGATGGATAGTGCTATATACATATCTCAACAACCGTATTGATCCTCATCTCGCATCGGCAGTCACGGCATATTTTCCAGTCATGTCACCCTACTCAGGGAAGAATACGAGATTTACTGGGGCCACTCGCCCTCTACGGTAGCATCGACGTAATAATACTACATAAAGTAAACCATCTCCTTTAATTCTTGTGGGCCACGGTGACGTCAAAGAGCGTTGCGGAACGTCCTTGCATGGATGGGAGGCGCGGGTCAGCATTGACTCTCTAAAATTAGTATCATTTCGGCATTTCTAGAATCGCTGGTCCCATTCATGCCAATGACCATATTCTTGGGTCGCTGCGTTAAATTGATTCAAGGACATTAGTAACGACTTAAGACAGAAAGATGCTTGCTGATTCTGCTTTTTGAATTGTAATAATGGTGTAAATGGATTATGCCTTTTGCAGGAAGAATTTTGACTATGCGTCACCCAATAAGGCCACTGGAGCCAATAATTACATTCTTGCGCTCTTGCTTTTGGATGAAATGAGGTAGTGGTGGCGGCCTTGTTGATAAGCCATGCTATTCAAGAGCAACGACTTGAGTTTGTCATTCTGGTTATAGGTATATACATTATGATTTATAAATAAGGTACTCATTACGTCTAGCATTTAGGGTCGTTAATAATAGCAATTCTAAAAAGACTTAAAACAACTAACTCTCTAT
>PVPY01000953.1:0-38960 GCA_002982035.1 Fusarium algeriense | reverse complement strand
GACGATACCGTGCGTCTCTCATTTGATGCAAGTTCAATCCCTTCTGATCTTTCCTCTGCCACAACATTTGACGCGACCAGTTAATTGTATGTCTCACCAGCGCACCTATTGCGCCTGTGCTTATCACTTATCTGTCTGTCCCAGCTAGACGAGGCCATAGCTTGAAGTCAAAAGTACAACTCCTAATCGACTCCCAGCAGACTTTTGCGCTTGCAGGGCGTTTGTTGCCTTACCTCCAATCGCAGCGGCAGTCTGGTAGTCAACGCTACAGAGGACCCTCAAAACTTGGCCGCTAGCTCCACCAAAGCTCGTTGAAAGCGACCCTCAGCCGTCTGTCGCATCCTGGATGTGCATGTACATGTGAGAGCGTATTCATCCGACCAGTACTTACCCTCCAACTTTCTGCCCTGACACTGGCATTGGCATTCGCATTGGCCTCAGCGATCACGGCTACGCAATACCATGACAGTTGATAGCGCGCGGTTGGGCCAGAGTGATTAGTGGCACTGGAAGGCAAGACATTTATCTCAGAGAGACAGGGAGAGATTCTGAGTGCATAAGGATACCCTGTGACAGTTACGCAGAAAAGTTGGAGTTTCACATCCTACTCATCCAATCTGTCCTGTCCTATTTTTTACATCTGCGTGTTGACAGGATTCCAATATTTCGCTTCTGGATCTCGAGTGTTCAAACTCATCCAGTAAACCCTGGCTTCTGGGACCTGGATCTGCGCTTGATACCTGGACTGGTCCGGCCAATTTCCAACTAAGTTGCCGGCTGTCCCTCGCTTTCGAGAGGCCAACTCCAACGATTAGATGGACACCAACAATTTGAACGCGACGACCTCTGTCGTCAAAGATAACAACAGCGACTGGATGTCACAGGCTGATCCCTTTTTATCAACGCCTGCTGCAAGTCCTGAAACTAACCGATTTGCCGACGTGGGTGAGCTCGCCAGCGGCAACTGTTACAGTGACCAGGACCATGATGTGCCCACGGACAGCCTGTTGAATTTCGCTGATGTCCCTGGTCAACTATCTCTCCTGCCATTCAACCCTGGTTCGACCAATCCCTCCTCCACCTACACCCCAGATCCTAATTCCAGCTTGCTCACTTCTTCATCCTCCATTATCGACACGACTCCAACTTCTTCTGCCTCAGCTGTCACCACTACTCCCACGACTGACACGATTCTTGGTACCTCTGCCGCGATAGCCCCGGCCACGACAACAAAAATACCGTCAACATCAACAAACGCTCTTCTCTCGTTCCCTACTCCAACGTCACCCCTACCATCATCTGCTCTTCGCAAGACCTCACCAGGATTAGCTGCCCGACTAAAAGCTCTAGGCTTCGGTACCCAAAAAATCTCCACGCACCCGATAACTCCTCAAAACGATCGTATCGGCCGTCTGGACGAAGATCAGCTTCGACAACTCGACGAGAAGCACCAAGCGGGCTTGGTCAAGTCGGTCGTCGCCCGGCGCGGTCGCCCGTGGAAGGGCGCCGGCGCTTCTTCCTCACCAAAGCCCGTCGCCCACGAACCTACTCTTGAGCTACCACCGTCCAAGATCGAAATTCCTGAGTCTACCGTGGCCCTGTTGCCAGAAATTCAGACTCCTGACCCCCTAGACATGGATACTCAAAAGTATCGTCTCCCTGACCACACCAACGGCAATGGGACAAAGGTCACCCTTGACACTCGTCGCGAACACATCGAGCGTACTACACGCCCTCCATCTCCTGACACTGCAGACCTGCCTCCTCCGCCACCCCCGAAGGATACACCACCGATCGCAACTTCTACGCCGACGACACCCCCAACCGATTACGTTCCTAGTCTCAACTCATATTTCACACCTGGCCATAACCGTCCCGGCTCTATATACACGCTATCGCGCGCATCCTTTGCCTCTCAGCTTGCTCAATTAACGTCACTGCAACTTCCAGATGCGGAATCGTTAGCGAGCCAGGTGACGGCCATTCCAACGGCTCAGGTGGCTGCGAAAGCTCTGATCAATGCTGCCGAGCAAATCAGGAGTTGGATATCCAAAGCATCTGAGGTTGTGGATGGCCTAGATAGCGAAGATGATGTTGAGTGGGCTGCAGCTGGTGGCCGCGAGGGCTTGGCTGAAGTGGAAATGGCTATCACGCGCTTTGAGGAGCTTGTCAAAGCCTATGTTGGAGCTATCGAGCAGTTGCAGAACAGAAAAGATGCCGCCAACGTATCTGCGCAAGACCTGACCCGAGCTGTTTCCCAAATGGAGTCGATAATTCACGAGTGGGAGAAAATCCGCAGGACGCTGCATGTTGTAAGAGCTCAGGTGGAAATAGCTATGGAGTGGGAGGAACTTTGGAATAACGTTCTCGGGGATGTACAAGGGGAAATGGACGAACTCAGCAGATTGGTATTTGAGATGGAAGAACGACGTCACAAGAGCCTGATGGCTGCCAATGCGGACAGCGTCGACATTGGAGACCTTGAGACAATTGTGGAGGAGAACCCTGTTCAAGCAGCTCGATTACAGGCACCGAGTCGTTACAGCCTTCCAGCCTTCCCAGTGACACCAAATTCACCAGGAACACCCACCTTGTCGCAGGACGACTCGAGTTTACTGGCTCTGTTTGCTCGGATGCAGCCCTTGAGGGCATCACTTGACTTCCTGCCGATGCGACTGTCCATGTTTGAGGCGAGGGCCAAGCCATCGTTTCCCACAGCTTGTGAGGAGCTGAACATGCGCCGTGAAGGACTTGATGCTAGCTACAAGAAGCTAGAGAAGGACGCTGAGTCTCTACGTAAGGAGTTGGGTGAAGATCGATGGGTTATTGTCTTCCGAGGTGCCGGTAGGCAAGCGCAGAAGATGCAAGAGTCTGTCGAGCGCTCTCTTCTCAAACTTAGAGAGGCTGCGGATTCCGGGATGCACCTGACCAACCAGCCTGCAATGATGAAGAAGTTGGAAAGCTACGAGGCCAAAAAAATGCATTACGGACCAGCCATTGAACGTGTCCTCTCAATTATCGACAAAGGTGTAAGTGAGCGGCTAACGGTCAATGGTGAAATTCTCCGTTTACATAACGACATGCAAAATCGCTGGCAAGCTCTGAAACAGCAAATGAAAGACGCAGAGTCATTAATTGAGGAAATACATGCAGACAAGGGTCAGCAATTACGCGACTCTATCTCCAGTATGCTCTCAAACGATCGCTCAACCTTGGGTAGCGGACGCGAAACCCCGGGCAGCTCACCACCGTCATCGGTCATCATGTCAAGTTTGGGACTGGATCCTCACACGCCATTATCCAAGACTCCAAAGGTACGGGCCACCCCAAGTGCTACCAACCGCCAAATCCCCTCGAACCGTCGGCACTCATCACTGCCAGCACCAACATCACAAACAGGCAGGAAACCAGGTTTTTCTCGCCTTTCCACTATCACCGGCTCCTCGTCCAGTACGAGCCTACCGCCCAGCCAGATCAAACGACCAGATTCGAAGCTTGCACAACGCCCGCGTTGGAACGCTTCGACGAATACCTCAGATGTTGATACTGGTCACAACTTTAAACCTCTCACGTTGACAACACCGAGTCCTTATGCTAAGAATAGCCCTGTCGCACATAAATCTGTTGGTTCAACTACACCAGGCTCTGGTACCTCAAAGCTACCAACATTACGCAGCCCCCTAGCACGCGCCTCTTCGGCATCTCCTCGAGTGGAAGAAACGCCCACTAGAAGCGGACATTCGAACCTTTCATTCCGGGAGAGGCTTGCGTCCCCTGGTGCAAATTCTCAGCCATTGCCAAAGCCACGTCTGGCTTCTCATCAATCAACAACGGCCCTGTCCGGCAGACGCTCATCTCTGCAGACTTCAAGATCTATCGGACCCGAAGGAGACCGGCATAGCAGGCCTGCTAGCTCTCTCGCTACATCGTCGAGGAGGATTAGTCTTCTTCCTCAGCCCAAAGCAGAAACCGGTCGAGCCAGCCCTGCCTCTGTCTCGAGTGTTCGGTCTACGATGCGTAAACCCTCCCCTGCTGAGCCGAAGGATTCAAAGCCCAGGTGGAGGCATTAAAAGCTATATGCTTCTACCGCAGCATAGCTCATCAATACTTTCACACTGCAAAGAACGAGGCTTCTCGTTCCTATGTAATATCATATTCCAACAATCTTGACTTCGTTTCATGTACCTTGTGGCCTCTATCGGGTTCGATATTGGGAAATTGCCCGAGGCGCCATTTACGAAAACAAAACTTCTTTTCAGCAGCATGGCGTACCAGGTTAACATCAAGACGATTGGCGGAGTTTGGGACACCGCTCAAGGGAGGACAGCCTTAAACTCCCGTTTTCTTTGTCCGGACTCTGTAGTTCTCGGTCACAAGTCATAGCCCTCTCACTCAACAGTTTTCTTCTTTTTTTTTTCCCAGTTCGTGTCAAATCGTGCACAATGTGCTGTAGTTAGGGCGGAGAAAAGAAGCAAACCAGATGGCGATTCAGGCTGGCATGCCATCGCTGCATGATCACACTCACACAATATGCTTCTGCTCAATGAGCTGCCTGCCTAGATATAGAGAGAACCCTAATCAAAGAAGTCAAAGGTTGTCTATACAAATAAGCCCCTAATGCAAAATGTGGCCAGTTTGTAACATAATTTATCTTCATTGTTGTATGCATGTATGTGACAATCAGGCTTTTGTTCTCAGGCCCTGGCACAGATGGCCTGCCTACCTACCTGAATGTACAAATGCAGACCTGGACTGATGCAAAGCTCTTTGTTTTTGCGTGCGCCCCAGAAACACCGAGAGAGCTGTGGTGTATAAAATCGAAACAAGTAAATTCCCCAATCGCCGCCCATGCAGAAGAACCACCATGAACTCCCGCCCGCTCACAAAACCAGTGTTATCTATCTAATGTTCAGATTCTCAATTCGTCAAAGCTCCATGGAAAGGGGGTATGCTCTTAGAAGGGAGAAACAGGTGCCCATGCATGTCATCGAAATGTTCATCATCCATCCTCCACTTCCTCTCTGCCAATTGTATCCGTGTCCACATCTCCCTGCTCTAATGGCGTTGGTTCATGAAAAAAGAAGAAGAAAGCCCGATTACTCTCCGCTCTACATGGGCATCAACCCAATGCCGCTCTTCTTGAGAGTCTTTGGGGCGCTGCCAGAAGTTCTGCCTGCTGTCGACGAGCCGCTAGCTTTACGGCTTGAGCTGGCACCAGTGCTTCTGCGTTTCGTCACGCCCCCTGTAGGCTTCTTGCTGGAGTATCTCTTCCCACTCGTATATTTCTTGGTGCCTCCGCTGCTCTTGCTAGACGCTCGCGGCTTGGTCTGAGTATGTGTGTTGCCAAGGGTCTGGAGCCTATTGTGGAATGCCTGGACGTCTGGCCTTGCGTTGCCATTGAAGTAGTGCGAATCCTCGCCGTCTTCATCCTCAAGGGCTTCGTCATCCATCTCAACCTCCGAGCTAATGAGATCCACAACATCCTGTTCTCGGCCGCCACTCCTAGGGTTCATGGCTTCTCGATAGTGGTTGTAGTGTTTCTGCAAAATGCGAAGAATCCTAGGACCGTAATCCTTGACTTTGTCAGGATCAATACTAGGAATCCTCCGCATCTTCTCAAGTGAGGTGGTCCAGTGAATAGCCATGAGTCGAAAGTCTTTCTCGGTGAACAGAGGTCTCCTCAAACTTTTCTGGTTGCGGATCTTCTCCTCTGTTTGCTTTGCTTCCTGAACAAAACTTTCAACCATGTCTCGGTGTATTTCATCCAGGTCTTCCATGTCAGTATCGACCAATATGGGCGGTCCAGAAGTGCGAGAGGGCGGTTTCGCTGGCCGATGTTGGGGAAGATTGTCGAAGGCGTCGTCGTAGTCATCGTCATCATCCACCACAAAACCTGCATCTTCCCATGAGTATGCTGCTTGTCCAGTATTCCCTTGATCAGTCTCGATCGTCCGTGACTTCTTTTTTTGCCGGCCAACAGGCGAAGAAACGTATGTCGAGGGCATATTCGAGACCTCGTCGTCGGCTGAGGCCTTGTTGCCTTTCTTGGAACGAGACTTGGAGGTTTTCTTGGGTGCACCAGGTTCCGGAACCTGGATCGATAGCATCAACCTACGTTGACCTGAAAGGAATAGTCGATGTGTTGGCCCAAGACGTAGATATTGAATCGCCATGCCATGGCGACCAACCTGATTATCCTCGTTGAAAGCTTTTTCAGCTGACAACTTGTCGATGACTCGGATCAGCTCGTGTTTCTTAAGACCCTTTGCCATGCCATGCCACTCGTCAGAAAGTTCTGCTTCATTCGAGGGGTACTTCTTCCCCAGGAGGATATCAGAGCATTGCACCGCAGTGATGCGGTTCTGGGCTTGAACAACTTTAATAGCAGCAATGGCATATTCGGAAAAGTCTTGTTGCTCAAAAGTCAACCCAGCCTTGCAGTTGTCGCAACTCTTTCTGCATTGTGCTACAGAAAAGTCTTCGCCAAAATAGCGAAGAATCTCAGCTCGTCGACAGTCAGACTTGTTATCACAAAAAGCCGTGACTCTATTCAACATAGACATTTGGCGCTCTTTTTGTTCATGGCTACCATCTCCATCCGCAATCAGCTTCTTCAGGACTCTTATGTCCGCCTTTCCGTAGAAAAGAATGCAATCAGAAGGATTACCATCTCTGCCTGCACGGCCAGTTTCCTGATAATAACCTTCCAGACTCTTTGGAAGGCCATGGTGTATGACGAACCTCACGTCAGGCTTGTCAATACCCATTCCGAATGCGATTGTAGCGACCACGACCTTTACATGCCCTCTTTGCCAGGCATTCTGCACTTCGACTTTTTCCTGAGGGTCACAGCCTGCATGATAAAACCTGGCCGTGATTCCGCTATCCGAGAGGCACTCGGCAACCTTCTCGGCGTTCTTTCGTGAGATAGTATAGACAATTCCACTCTGAGTCGCATACTTGGAATGAATAAGAGATGCAATAGCCTCCATAACCTTCTCATTTGTTGTCTTTGGGCGGACCTCGTAATACAGATTCGGGCGATTGAAACTTTGCGAGAAAATCTGGCAGTTGTCCATACCAAGGTTGTGCCTGATATCGACAATGACATTCTTGGTCGCGGTAGCTGTCAAAGCCATGACAGGCACCCCTGGGTACTTCTGGCGTACTTGACCAAGTATTTTGTAGTCTGGACGAAAATCATGACCCCATTGGCTGACACAGTGTGCCTCATCGATCACAAGCCGTGCGAATTTCCCCTTGCGATGAAGCGTTTCCAGTCCATTATTGAAATTGACATTCTTGCTCACCATCTCCGGGGTGACATACAAGAGTTCCAGAAAGTGTTCTGGGCTTTTCTCATTGAAAGCACTCATAACTTGCCTCTTATATTCGGCTGAGCACTCTCCATTGAATGCAACAGCCTGTATTCCCAGAGCTTTCATATGATCGACCTGGTCTTGCATCAAGCTCAGCAATGGCGACACAACAATAGTGACACCACGAGTTTTTCCAGTCTTGACGACTGCCGGTAATTGATAGCACAATGACTTGCCGCCACCAGTCGGCATCAGAACAAAGGCATCTCGACCTCCAAGCGTGGCATTGATTGCCTCGAGCTGATTGCAACGAAACCCTTTCATTCTAAACCGGTCTTTGAGCATCCTCTGAACCTCGGGTGACCATGGGTGCGTCATTAGCTGGACAGGGATTGCCTCAGGGGCCACTGAAGGCAGTGACCTCTTTGATAACGTTCGTGTCTTTGCCGCCGGTGATGCGTTACCTGACGTCTCTGCAAATATCTTTCTCTGGTCTTGCGAGTCGGGTGCTAGAGATTGACGGGTCTCGTAGTCCTGTGCAAAAGCGAGCATCTCCTCGTCGTCGCTGAAATCACTGAATTCATCGCCCGCTCGGTGACGTGTCGCTTGAGGCGTCCGTCGACTACTATTCAGATGCAGCAAGGTGTTTGGAGGCCGGGTCCGTGGTTGAAATTGAACGTCTTCCATATCCGATAGCCCTTCGTGACCGACATCAAATTCTGCATCCACAAAGGTGGGTGGCCTAGATGTTATTGTCGATCCTGGCTGATGTGACGTTCCTGATGGTCTTGTAGAATCTCTTGGAAAAGGAAGTGCAGAGGGATCGTCATCCTCCTGTGAGAGAACGCTCAGCCCTTGTGATGCTTCAATTCTCGAGGCTGGGGGATTCCAAGCGTTTGTTCTTGGTAGCTGAGTCTGATGAACCACTTGCGTGCCTGTTTCGCTGGCTGGGATGGCATCTCGTGACGCCATCGACATATTGACATTGTTTTGAAAAACGGGTTGAGTACCTAGTACAATCACTGGTGCAGGGGCTGAACCAAGATTTGAGTTCTTGGTGGTCGCAAGAAAGCCATCAATATCAAGCCTGGAATCCCGGATGGTCTTAAGGAGGCCATCTTCAACTTCTTGGATTTCATCAGTAAGATCATCTAGTCGAACTTCGTCCTCCTCTGTATCGAGACTCTCCTCATAGGCTTGAGCGATTTGCTGGGCCAGCTGTTCCCGTTTCTCACCGAGTATTCTGTATTCTTCAACTGGCCCAGCGAGCTCAACAATAGTAGATCGCTGCCGTTTCAAACGCTCCTTCTCAGCTTTGACCTCTGCGCGCTGCGGCTTCGACCATCTTTCGTTTATTGCTTGCGAGAACTTCTTTCCATTTTCCTGAAGGAGTCTGTCAAGAAACCCCCCCCAATCGATCAAGGCATTCGAGTCGGAAGCCAATTGCTTGAGCAGGGTCGGTTCTTGGTCAGAGGGAGGAAAGGTCCCGCCAGTGAACTCCTGAACAGAATCGTCAGGTGCTAGTCTAGTAGACTGTGAGCTATTTGTTGTGCCTGATGGTTTGCCACTGATAGTTGAGCCAGATGAAAATTGACGTTGAGAAGTCGAGTGAAGGTCAATTCTGACTGCAGATACGGGTTGCTTGAGCTCATGCGACTCAACGTCCTCACCTTCCACTGTGGAGGCTTTCAAAATAGTGAGAGAATTATTATGAGACGGTGGTGTGAGAAACTCGTCGTCTGAGTCGGGAATAATTAGTTCATCTCCTGCTGGTTCCGTATTTGGCGGTGGTGACGATGCTTGAAGTGGTGGTTCGGTGTCTCCAGGGCTTGTGGGTGCCTTCAAGGGGTTTATAGATCCTTTGAGACCCTGGTTGGTCCCAATTACTGGGGTTATTCTCTGAGGAGATTGTTTGCGGGCAAGTTGGCTGCGAACTCCGGTTGAAGGCGACAACACAACATGGTCTTCCTCGCTAATTGATGGAACGACCGGGGTTGGATGGTCAGTGGGGATGTCACGAATTCGACGAGCTCGAGTACTAAGCAGTCCATTCTTGCGTCGAGTGGACCAGGTCGGACTCGGAGGCGGGGGTTCGGTGCCTAGGAGTTCGTAGACATCTGGAATATCACCCAAATCGCTAAATTCTTCCTTGGAAATCTCATTGCTCTTCCTCTTCCTACCGCTTGAAACAGCTGGCTCGGGTTCTGGTCGAGTCGCATAGTCTTCGCGCCATAGCTTCACGTCACTACCGAAAGACAATGAGTCGGAAGAAGCAAAAGTATCGTCAGTCAAGTCCATATAATCGATAACGCCAGTCTTAAGCTCTGGGAAGTCAGGACTACTCGTGGGCTGTCGGACTAGGGCAGCCGGCGCCGGAGCTGGTGTTCTTTTGGGTGGCGACTCGTTCGAACGTTTAACAGCAATATCTCGTCGAGTTGAAAAGTCTTGGGTGGTAGCCGAAGGCGTAGGGAATTGCTGTGTTTTCGAAACGAGGCTGGGTTTCTTGACTTTCGAGCTGAGTACAAGGCGTCCCATGGTGTCGTCGTCGTTGTCGTCGTCGTCGAGTATCACCTGGTCCGTCTGCCGCAATGTTGGATCCAATCCAGCCCGTCCATTGGATGTACTCGACGCGTCGCCTCTCCCTCGAGTGACGTCCTCAGGGCGGTCAGATGTAGCAGTCCGTAGGTTTTGCCGTGCTTGGGAGCTTGAGTGTTGGGATTGGGACAAGCCAGTTTGAGAAGAGTCGCTGCAAGCTGGAAAGGATGGTGTTGAAGGTTTGGAACAGGCTTGATCGTTCAATAGCCAGGACAAATGCTCAGCAAGATTGTTGCGAGTCATGAAGCCGGCACGATGATGTCGGAGCGTCTTTCAGCTGCCTTTGCTAGAAACATCGGGTTCCTGTTATATGGCGGTGTCTCGAGTCGTGGCGAAAAGATTGAATTTGAAAAGCCTCTTCTTGTTATCATACCCCAGCGGTTCGGAGGTGGCTGTCCCGCTCTGGCGCGTTACGCGTTTGGTAATAGAGTGGGAGGTACGAGAACACGTGATTCACTGTTCTACGTTAATTATTACTGTGATTCAGACTTGGAGCAGCCATTCATTCTAACAACGACCTTCCAAATATTGAAGATGACTCTCCCTTCATTTATTCTGGGTGCGTATTTTCACCAATTTTTTAATTTTTTAATTTTTTTTTACAATTGCTGAGTTATATCATGACGCAATTAACGGGTTTATATTCCCTACTGGCTTTTGCAACTCAATTACCTTATATGAGTGACATTTGTATACTGAAAATAGATGAACGGGTAGAGTATAATATTTATTTATTAACTTTATCGAAAGGAAGAAAACAGAAGAGAGCGGAAGGATATTTCATATCTTAGTGTGGGCTTGCACCGATATCGTATGATAGAACATCTTATTAATTGATACCTGTCTTACTAAAATAGTGTATTTAGTCAAGCTCGCAACCGATCAGTCAATTCCATTCGAGCGGAATTAGGTGTCTCCTGCCTCCTGCCTGAAAGAAGAAGAAAATCCCAAATAGTCCATCGCCGACCATTTCACGAATCATGTCGGAGAACAATCCAATTCACGCTATCTCACCGCATCCAGGCGATTGAATGTGATGATGATTGTCTTCACGAGGAGAAGCTGCCTTCTCAGCTAGGCATCAGTGGGGAGCTTTGGTCGAGATATTATGTCCCTAGCCAAAGTCACGAGCTTTCGCGTGTCGATTGCTCGTCGTTTTAGGCAGCATATACCCCTGTACCCCAGGAAGCTGCCACTAACACGCGTTGTGGGACGCGGTCTAACCTCACTGACAGTTAGCTCGACAATCAACCGTAGGGTAGTGGGGTAAAAGCCCATTGATGGCGGTAGGGATGGCTTCAGCTGGCCAGGTTAAGAGGAGGGGCTGGCAGTTGGTTAAGTTTCATTGATGTGTATATAAAATGCTGGTAAATCCTCTCTTTCTCGAGTGTGGTTTGTCTCTTAGATCACTCAAGTACTTCGATATCGTCCTCGTTGACTTCCGACCACTTTCTGTTATCATCACTTACGAACTCATCACTTTTGTATCTTCATCCACACATTTTCCGACACATTCTCAACATTCTCTGTTCTTCCTTTCCCCCGCCCGACTCTTCAGTATTTTCCCTCTACGTCTAGAACCTCTAACTACGCTCAAACATGGCTGTTCCAGAGCTCCCAGCTCCTCATTCGGAGTTGGTGAAGTACATATTTGACCACAAAGACATAGCTATCCCCGAAATCATGGAGCCATATCGCAAGTATGAAGCGAACTTGCGATCTGTATATGCACAAGATCGCCAGAACCCAATCCTTGACGATCCCTATCTCAACGTGGTTCCCCTTTTTACAGAGAACACCAAGTTCATCACCACTCGCGCACGTAACCTGGAGGCCGAGTCTGACGAGGAAAAGTCAAAGTACATCATGGCTCTTCCAGATGACAAACGTCGCCCGCATGACTCTCCCGCAACGGTTGCCAACCTCGCAGAGTTCCAGAAGAACTTCAACATATTCTCAGAATCGTCACTGGCTGACTTAGACTGGTCAAACGTCGTGGCTGCTGGTTCCTCCGTCGTCAACTGTCTTCTGCCTGTCCCTAAAGAGTTCAATACGACTAAGCGAAAGCTCCGAGAGTATTACCACGAGAACTTCTGCCCTGCTTCTGATGTAGATCTCTTTCTTTATGGGCTCGATCACGACCAGGCTATCGAAAAAATCAAACAGATTGAACAGGCAATCAAGGATGCCCTTCTGAACGAGGTAACTGTCGTGAGAACAAAGTACGCAATCACCATTGCTAGTCAATATCCGGTTCGACACATTCAGGTACACAAAGCCCCACTGTTCCATGTCTTTTGCATTGGTTGCTGATCGTTCTCAAGGTCGTTCTCCGTGTCTACAAATCAGTTAGTGAAATTCTCACTGGCTTTGACATTGATGCTGCTGGTGGAGCCTACGATGGGAAGCAAGTAAGTCAGCTATATGTCATAAGATCACCTTGCCAGGTAAAGGGATCACCGGTTTTAGCTGGCAATCTGACAGGAAGCAGGTATATGTAACTCCCAGGGCTCTCGGAAGCTTCATCACGCAGATCAACCACATTGATCTCACGCGTCGAAGCCCTTCTTATGAGAATCGACTGTCAAAGTATTCACACAGAAACTTTGAGGTCTATTGGCCTGAACTCGATCGAAAGCAGATCGATCCAACAATCTTCGAAAGAAGCTTCAGGAGAACTCTGGGTCTAGCTCGTCTCCTTGTCCTCGAACGGCTTCCGACCACCACAGCTCGAGAGACCTATCTCGACAAGAGACGCGAGGAGCGAGGACGTCCCAGAGTTTACAGATCCCACCAGGTCCTCCACGGCAACATCAAGGACTATCACGAGGATGAGATTGCTGATTGGTTATCTGAGGAGGACGTCAGTAACTATCATACCTTCACCGTACCTTATGGACAGCACTTTAACGCCAAGCGGATCGAGAAACTCTGTTACACACGCGATCTTCTCCTCAATGCAGAATGGAATCAACCAGATGACCGAGAGGTTTACCTGCATCGCCATCCTGCATTCTTTGGACGTGTTGAAGATGTGATTGAAGACTGCTGTGGTTGCTGCCCAGAGCCTGTTACAGACCGAGAGAAGGAGATTTCAGAGAAGGAAGCTGAGATCTATATCAAAGGCAAAGTCTCTTTCCTGATTGACGATCCTGGCCGGCAGCAAATCGGTTCGTTCAACCCTCTAACTGAGCAAGACTGGACGGATATGGCGTACGTTGGTAATGTGACGAGGCTTTGCCAGTCGATTGTCGATGGTGACGTTGACGACGTTTCGAACTGGCTAAGCCAGGAAGATGCTGACCCAAACAAGAGAGACTACACTGGTAGAACACCGCTTCATCTCGCCGTGATGACATCAACGCCAGAGGTCATTAAGTGTCTCGTTGACCACGGTGCACGACTGACTGCACGACTTGCGGATGGCAAGAATGCCCTGCACCTAGCTGCTTCGCGAGGTGACGTGGAAATCATCAAGATTTTGATGGAGAAGTCGATCGAGAACGAAGAGGCTGAAGAGGAGCGACAGGACAAGAAGCGCCAGGCAGCGAAGAAGGCCAGTTCTGACAACAATGACGGAGCCCATAAAGAGGTTGTCTCATCAGCCTCTGATGAAGAGTCAGACGGCGAGATGATTGATGGTGAAACAACCGATGCCGATGCCGATGCCGATGCCGCATCTATGACTACTGGGTCTTTCGTCAAAGTGAAGCAAGTTGAAGGAGGGAATGCTGAGGATCTTGTTCCCGAAGAGTCGCAAGACGAGCCAGATTTCTTCAATGTTGATGCCTTAGCATGGGATCTCCAATGTTCCCCGCTTCACCTTGCCATCGCAGAAGGCAATGAGGATGCTGTCAAGGTACTCTGTGATGTAAGTACAATCCACCTGGCTACATAGCTTAGATGAAACTGGGGTTTCTACTGACAGGTATTACATAGTACGGAACCGATTCGATTCTGCCCGTCAAGTCTCTCGCGGAACATGGCGACGGTCGTGCGATTCTGACACTTGTTCTGGCCTTGACGCTGCCGAATGATAAGGCCAAGTCGATGGCAAATCTCCTCCTGAGACTTGGTGCCACCTCTGCGCAAGCTGATTCAAAAGGCTGCACTGCTTTCCACAGATACGTTGAATCTGGGGAGGTGGGGCTCATCGATACGCTATTAGATAATGATAAGACAGGCATTAAGGCAGCTATCAACCATATGGTCTGCGATGGGAGTTATTGGAACGCAGAAACCATTGCTCCGATTAACACTGCGGTCCAGCATGGTGATGTCGTCATGGTCTTGAAGCTGCTGACTGCTGGTGCTGCAGCTCATATCAATTTTGATAGCTGGCTAAAGTCTGCCAAGGTCTCCGACATGTCTGCACGCCTGGGCAATCTCGAGACCAACCAGAAGATGTATAAGGAGACTGTGGAACAGCCATTGATCACTGCCATCCGATCTGGTCGCGCAGATGTCGCAATCAAGCTTCTTGAAAGCGGCGCTGACCCGAATTCACTGAATACAGAGACCCATCGGCTAATCTTCAACGAGTATCAGAGAAATTGGAACAAAGGTCAATCAGCTTTAGACCTGGTTCAGACCTCACTGAAGCGTCTTCGTGGATACACTGGCGAGAAGAACGGACCAGTTAAACCGAAGGAGACCCCAGGCCTGGATGAATTCTTGAATGTCTTTACCCCTGGGACTTACTCCCACTGGGTTGTCTCGGAGCAAGTCAAGAGTCAAAAGAAATCATTCGAGGCTCGTCTAAAGCTATATGAGGAGAACATGAAGAAAAATCCAGAGCCTAAAGGAGTTTCTGAAAAGCTGGAAGCAATCAAGGAACTGCTGACAGGTTTTGAAACCCTTCAAGAAGCTCTCATAAGCCGGGGTGGGAAGACATTCAATGAACTGCACCCCGATATCAAAACGAATTTGAGGAACAATGCCTCAAGCACATGCGGCCAAATTAAGGATGAGGAAAAGACCATGAAGCCTTTCGAGTTTCACTTCTCATTCAATAATGACCGTGATATGACTGAAAAGAGAAGAGATGGCTATATTGAGCTGTAAGTCCACCCATATTACCCTTCAATGGCTGATCTAACTTGTATAGAATGGAGGCTGCGTGGGCGGGAGATATAGAGAAGGTCAAAGGGCTTTCCCTTCAAGCTTGGAGTGCCGAACGAGACCAGCCCCCCTTAAAGATCGCTGTCTCGGACCATATGGGAAACACTCCTTTCTCAGTTGCCTTCCTTCGAAGACATCATGACCTGGCAAGGGCTTTACTCGAAATAGTAAAGGCACAATGGTCCCCACCCAAAAAGGATAAGGTCCGCTTCAAGATGGAGACCGGTAACGGAGACGAGAACTATGAGTCTGATTCTGACAGCTCGGATAATTCCAATGAGAGCGAACCACGAATCGTGTCTGAGAAGGTGCTGGACAAGTTCACGATTGACGATATCGGGCACGTTTCAATGGAGGTTGAGTCTCATACTAAACCCCTCCAAGTCATCTGTGAATCAGTTCCAAACTGGTTGGTTGAGAGGGAGAGAATTGTGTACCGGAAGAAGAAGCGGAGCTTGTTTGTCCACACGTTTGACACCAACGACACTGACGGGCTCAAGTTCCTTTTGGATTTAGCGCAGCACCATTCAGGCCAGAAGTTTGAAGGCGATGATGTTGACCAAGACGACGAGGGCTCGGCCTGCAACTTTACCTTCCCACAGTCGGATTTCAAGTGGGCAGTTGAGCACGGAAAAACTCAACTACTTGCCTTGGTGATCAAGAGGACGGGTGCAGGCATACCACTTGACCACCTCGTCAAGAAGAGCGGTGTCGAACTAAAGCGAAAGCCGCGATATTACCAGGGACTAACAGTCTACGGCAGGAAGAGGTACGAATAATTATCGGCCACCGTATATACTCAACGCTAACACATTTTCCACAGAAAGGATTGGGCCAATGCTGGACGCGGTATGGTCATCAAGAGCACCGGATTGAGGACGCCACCTCTTCTCCATGCTGCTCTAGGTGGTAGCGTGGAGAGCGTCGAACTCTTCCTTGGAGATGCTCCGCACAGGTTATACGGCGAATTTGCCAAATCAAAGGCATCCAAAGAGGATCCACGATTCAAACATTTGAAGGAGAGTCCTGGCGGTTTCGACCGTGCAGTATCTAAATGGCTTGGAGCTGACAGTAAGCACTTCAGCCAAAATCCTTGAATTCAGTATTGACTTTGCTGGCAGATGATCTTGTGATCCATTGCGCGGTCTTGGCTAATCCTGGCGATAATTCCAACGAGTTGCTTGAATATCTTGTTGAGGCTTGCCCAAGCTCCATCGAGAAGAAGAACTCCGAAGGCGATACACCCCTAATGGTAGCTTGTCGCCTTGGAAGAATAGATGCTGTCAAAATCTTGCTGGCAGCCAACGCTGATCAGTCGACTCGTAACCAAAGGGGCGAGAACATCCTCCATGCAGCGATCGAACGCAATCCCAAAGCAGATCAGCTTCATGAGCTTCTGGACCTCTTGGACTCTGGTCTTCGCAGTCATCTTTTCCTCCAGCGAAAAAACCTCAACGAGAACGGCACTACACCCTTACATGCTTGGATTTCCCAAGCTTCAGGGATGCCGCTCGGTGCCGACAGTCGCAACAATTACCGCCGATACAATGGTTCAGGATATAACAAGCCATACCAGGACAAGGAGAAGGAGTTGGTTCTGATGCTCAAGCTCCTTCTCGAGTATTCCAAGGGCGAGGAACTCGAGATGCTCAACGGCGCAGGGGACACGTGCCTTCACACTGCGATTATGACTGACATGATTGCCGCTGTTCGGGTCTTGGTAGAATTCAAGCCCAGCCTTGTCTACAGGGAGAACGCTGTCGGTCGGACTCCTGCTGAGCTTGCGCATGATCAACTTACTAGCCAGAAGTTTTCCATGCCTGACAAGCCCAGCATCAGAGACCGAAATCACGTTCACGATATCTTGCGAAGGAATTCGGAAGAATTTGTCGAGGAAGCTGTCGTGGACGCTCATTTAGCAGAGCAGAGAAGATCGCTTGAAAATATGGGACTTAGTGACACTTACAAGCCTAACGAAGTTCCTCTAATTCTGGCATCTATGGGCGTCGAGAAGAAGCGCTCAAGCAAAAAGCTTGAACCTCGAAGCATCGATCTCGTTCTATGGGATCTCTGCCGCACCACAATGGAGCGGCATCCTGGGAAACGCCGACTAGTAAGCTTAAACGAAGCTAATGATGTTGCTAAGAGATTAGGCGAGAAGTACTCAGCATCGAGGTACTTCAGCGTCCAGGCTCGGGTTGACGACGAGGAAGTCGATCCCGAGGAAAGGCAAGCCGGTACGACTGTTGATTTTGCTGTCCAGGAGATGAAGTCTCGTCTATCTCAGGCCTGGAAGACAAAGCGACGCCATGGGTCGGAAAGCAGTTCGCTAAGTTCTGATGACTACATTTCTTCAAGTTCCGACGAAAGTTCTGATAGTTATGAGTCACCATACTGAGTGCTACTTACATGTTGCAATTGACATTCAAGCCAAGAATAGAGTCTTCCCATGAACAATACCAAGACTTGAATCAATACTCAACAGGTCTGTACAACTGCATGGGCGATTATTATAGATGTCATAGTACGCCTTCTTTCTCTTCTTGTTTGAGATGAAAAATGAATTTGTTGATAGGAGATGGTCCTAACTAGTCATGAAAATATCATTTGTAAATCGATATAACGCCTTTGTGTTTAGTTATCCCTCAAATTTTGAACCAAAATCGCAAGTTAGATATGTAAGACTCTCTTATGACACATAGACGACTGCCTGAGGTGCACCATCCCCCCAGATTCCAACAACCGCCATAGCGAAACCCAGAGCAGAGAGAGCTGTTCGTGCAATGTAGCTGTGCACAAGTCCCTCAACCTCAGCCCTCACACCCTCACCATTGACATCGTCAATATCTTCCTCGCTGGCTGGCTCGCTGTGAGCGTCGCCTAAAACCTCGTAGCTAGCCTCCATCTTTGTTCTAGAGGATTGCCGAGGCGCCGACGATGAGATATGTCGGGGAGCAGGAGTGGGGATTAGGAGAGGAGCGACAGACGAGAGGGTGGCGAGAAGCGCTGTATAGAGAAGGTAAGGGTGGCGAGATGAGCGGGGAGCGAGAGTAAAGCTAATGACGAAAGGCGCAGAGGCGAGAGAGGTGAGGGCAAGAATTGGTGTCTTCAGAGCAGCGCTTAGAGAGGCGAGGCCGTGGGAAGCGGAACTAGAAGAGGGGAGTCGGAGCAGGACGGGAAGAGCAAGAGAAGTGATGGAATAAGAGACACCCTAGAAGAAAGCATTAGCAAGATTGTCAAGGACTCGACTATAAACGAAGCAGATGCGACGAGATGATAGCGCCTTATGATCCCGCCTTGAGACATTAAAAAGAGGATATAAGATGCCCAGCGTCTTTGCAAATGCAAATTTGATAGAGCTTCGTGATATCGCTTGATACCCGAGCTACTAGACTCGATGGTAGAATCTGAACGTACCGTCAGCAAGCCCAGCGAGACGGTGCCCACAAACTTGAGGAGCGAAACGCTCGTTCCCGTCGCAGTCATGGCTGATAGCTTCTTTATCAAGGTCAATTATAGATGTTATAAATCTCTTGGCGGTGATAATGGATGAAGGAAGTTGTCCCAGGGCGGGTGATAGCAAGGAATGATGTGATGGCTGGGCTGGGATAGACATGAATAGAAGAGTGCGAGACGCAGATCGGGTAGTGACGTTGAGATGTGGAGCGGGACGTGAGCGAGCCACATGTGGCTTGGAAGAGAGGCAGTTGTGGCTACTATAGAGAGGACGCGTCTTGGCGTCTAACGGAGGTTAGAAAACTCGAAATCTTACTCTTAAGTGACAAAAATACTTAGGAAAGCTTAGGGTAAAGTTAGCATACTCTTCATTGTTTATTTCTACCTCCTCATTCAAGGTTTCAAGTCTTCTGATAGGTACCGCGAGGGCTGAGGTTGGCGCTTCCGCGTCTAAAGTGGACCACATCGCTTACATGATTTGTTCTCCACTCTAGATGCAGAAAACTCCAGTTCGTGATTCTGCAATTTCTTCCATTCTTTCAATTTCAACAAAACACACAACAACCACATCTACACCGTAAGTTACGCCGCGCCTGTTCCCTATATAGTCTCGCATGATGAGCTCCTTTTTTCAAACCCTCCATTTCTCATAGGAAGAGCCGTCTGAGACTGCCCTCGACATATGTACTTGCCAGCTAAGCTCCTGACAAGACGCTCTCTTCTTTGTCTCTGCTGTGCACCGCTCTCGGGTGTGTTTGCACGTGGAGACGATCATGAGCTGGCGGTCGGTGAGCCTGACAGGTGCGTCGAGGGCGGTGGTGCTTATAAACTGGGTTTCTGAAGTTTCGAGATGTTGTCACTTTATTATATTCTATCACATTTTATAGGAATATAGCTAACCAACAGTTATAGGAATCCATACTCGCGATCCACAAGGTATAAGCATGGTCTGGATGAAGAGTTGAAACAACGACGCCTTCATGATACGTGTGTTCATCAATTATTCCGTAGTCTTAATAGCTTATGCACCATTGTATCATTTCATCTTCGTGCTTCTCCTGCAGGAACTTGCTTCGTTGGCATTTGTTCAACATTAATTTTCAGGTCATCTTGCAAATTAGTCGCTATCGCTCTCATCAACAACAGCTCGCCGTCCACGTACTGTGCGTCTTACAGCAAGATCATCATCGGAACACTCTTGATCTGGTTGCTTTCCAGTCATCTTCAGAACTTCTCCAAGTTCCGGAATGTCGTCACTTTCCTGTGTGCCTGGGAATTGAGTCGGTACGTAGAAAGGCTCCGGCGCCTTATCTTGAGCACATTCCATAGTGGAGGTTGATGAAGCAGGTGAAGAAATCGTTGGTAGAGGCATGGGCTCGATCCCACTCGACACCGGGTGATCATCAGAAACGACGAAGTCCAACAGATCTTCGCCATTGTCGGATCCATCAGTTTCAACCATATCGCTGTCGCGTTCACAATCATCACCCACTTCGTCGCTATTAAGCCCACCTGTCTTCTGCCGAGGCTTGCGTTTCCCTTTCGCCCTGGACTTACTGCCTGATTTTGGTCGTCCACGACCTCTAGGTGTGACCTCCTCTTCGTCCTCTTCAGAAGGGCCTTCATCCACCAGAAAACCAACGGCGAATGTTTGCGGCGCCACGTCAGGTGATAGTCTCCTTCTCTTCGCACGAGGTTGCACCTTTGAGGGTGGCTTTCTATTTTGTTTCTTCTTGACTGGCGCTATTGCGCTCATTGATTTCGTTCTCGCTGTTGATGTTTCGTCTATCAGTTCGGAATCTGAGTCAGAACCAGCAAACGCATGGACAGGAATCTCCAGGTAGTTGCTCGTATCTTGGTACCGACACGGCAGAACCAATCCTTCCGGATCATGTGCCATCTTATGCCATGCTTTAACGAAGCGCTTGGTACGCGTCCCATGCTTTAGCTTGCAAGTTGGCATTAACTGTCTCTGCAGTTCCGGATGCGCTGTCATATCAGGCATATCCGTCTCCTCAATTATGCTGTTATTGAACGGCAAGTCGCGGTATGACCGGTTGAGCTCTTTAAGCTCTTCTTCGTCTAGCAATACCTTGCTGAGCTCAGGTACTACGGACAGGTCGTCAAGTTCCGGGTTGCGTTTGTTCTTTTGTTGTTTTGCTTTCCAGTCAATCTTTAACATGCTCGCCACGCTCTGAAACCCCGTCTCGACCCCATCAGGCATATGAAATTTTTTTGGTGGCTTCTTTTTTCCTGCTGGTACTCGACGCTTCTTCGGCTCCGGCAATGACTGGTCCTGGGTGTTCTCGATGGGAATGTCAATGTGGCGTTTGTCCACCTCGGGTCGAAACTCTCTAGGGACAATTCGTGTTGAGAGATCGAATCGAAAATTGAACCGACTCCCCTCACAAATCAATGTTTGCATCTTTTCGTAGTTATCCCTGGATTTGGCAAATTGTTCCTCTTCCTTGCCCCGCATGAGCAGCAGCACAATATTACCCGCTCGTTTTCGACCAGTTCTTCCCATTCGTTGCAGCATTCGGATTGGGGACGCCGAAGAATCGTAGCACACAATCAGATCAACCTGTCCAATGTCCAATCCTTCTTCTCCAATTGAGGTAGCAACGAGCACGTTGAAATCTCCCTTTTTGAACCTTGCAATTGCCTCAATTTGCTGTGCTTGCTTCATGCCTTCTCCTCTCTTGCCGTCGGCTTGTCCAACAAAGACACTAGCTTTAATTAGGGGCTGATGCTTGTTCAGCATGCGCACAATATCTTCTGCAGAATCTCGATATTCACTGAACACGATCACACGAGTCGCCGAACCATCGTCCTGATCCATGAAGTGATTCAATACAGTATCCGCCAAGGCTGCGAGTTTGGGATGTCCCACGAACCCTTCCGTACGAAGCCATTTGGAAATCTTATCCATCATCTCCTGAAAATTAGAATCTTGAATCAGTTGGCGCTTGTATTTGGAACCTTTTTCTCCTTTGCCTTCCTGTTCGCTACGCAAGTCGACAAGATTGTCGTAGAAAGGCTTGATACCGTGGAAGTTTAGTAACTTTATTGAATGCGCAATGCCGGTAAGAACGCTGAAAACGGCTCGCATCATATGTTGCACGCCCTGGTTCGCATGTCTCCCTCGAGAAGCAAACCATTCTCTTTGAGATTGCATCAATCCATATGCTGTGATAGCCATAGGGCTTCGCCCAAACCAGATATTTTGCGAGATCAGTTTGTCCGTCATTGGTTTCAGAGCCTTGGTAAAAAGTTCGCTGACTAGGGCCATCTCGTCGGATGGATCAAGGACAACCTGTTCAATGTTCCTCTGGTGAACATATTGACGAATGTCTATCGAGTCTTCCGTGCGTATTTCGCAATGAGATATGCCTAGGTTGTCAATGACTTCTTGTACTGTCTCGATTTTAGAGCCAGGGGTGGCGGTCAATGCCAGTACTCGAAAACTCTTGGAGAACCGTCGAATGAGTTTTGTGACCTTGGCATAAGCATACTCTCCTACCGCGCGATGAGCCTCGTCTATGACCAGCAAAGCTATAGATTTCGGGTCGGCGTAGCCGTGGGAAATATCATTCAATAGCGTCTGTGGAGTCATGAAAAATACTCGACGTGATTCCCACTCATCAACACGAAGAGCGGGAGGGATGTCTCCGGTCAATAATGTTGTTTCAGAGCGAGGAATGCCCGCAATATTGTAGCAAGCATCGACTTGTTGTGCCACAAGTGGCTTTGTTGGAGCGACAAATACAAGTTTGGCTTTCTTGGTCCATCGATAAAAGTTGAGCATGACGGTTGCAGCAATGAAAGTCTTTCCAAGACCAGTTGGCAATGCCACTAGGGTGTTGTTGAACAAACTGTTCTTGACGATACTGAATTGGTAATCTCGAATAGCGCCCAAGTTGGTGGGATAAACCCATGTCTTCATAGCCTCAGTGTCAATTTCGTGGTGAGTGGGTTCCTCTCGAGGAAGATCGGCGCGGAACACTCTTGTCGTTGTAGGTTGCGATGGGCGATGGCCATCGCTTGATAGCGAGCCGCCAAAAAGCGTCGTCTGGCGCCAGTTCCCGGAGCTCGTTCGATTTAGTCCTACTCGAGGGACTGAGCCAGCTGACGCTACTAAAGATGCCTTTGGTCGAGACTGTGGTTCTGGGGATGAGAATGCATCCGAGGGGAGATCCTCCAATTCCAAAGCCGCGACTGTTGCACAATTTGGCCCAATTGGGTGTTGCGATGATGCTGTATGCAAAGCTTTTGCAGTACCTTGTCTGTTCATAGAAGACGAGACTTGATCAAGAGCCGTAATGAAATCCTCGTCAGCGATGTCGTCGTCGAACTCATCACTGTCCATGGTGGCAAGTAAGTGCAGTGAAGCACGACTTCTCCGTATCCAGTGATCTGGATCAATAAGTTAAAGCATTCTGGTGGGGAAAAGTTTTTTATTTTTTCCTCCTCGTGATGGTTGCTTACTGACAAAAGACAGGTATAAGCAGGTGGTTTCAGTGATTGAGCTAAGGGAAAGGCAAGAACGCGTTGACCACATCCGGGTGGCGCCAAGTCAGAACGCGATATCACGTGATCGATTCGAAGGTTTTGAGTCGCGGCTCTACCTAAGGTATCTAGGTTGGTAGGTAGTGGATAAAAATACATTATCAGGCATATATTGAGTGTTTAGAAAGACTTACATAAACAGCTCCTCAAAAATCGGTTTTTCTTGTAAACATACCTATTCGCTCTTGAAGGGATTTGTGTTAATAGTTAAGGTAAGTATCTAAATGAGGTAATTTGTGGTCATCTCCATGCAGCCACCGTGTTTGCACCGTTTGACTTTGGGTAAACGACTCTAGTCCAAATCAGGAAAGGAGGCTGCCTGGGTCGGGTGCCATTATGCTCGCCAGGGTTAGTGGGGCCTCAGCAAAACGTCACAGCTGCTTCACGAAGAGAACTTCTTTGTCCTCTACAACATTTTATTCCTTTTCTTCTTCCCACTCACTGCTTTGCCCCCGCATCACAACCATCGCGGGACTTGCGTACATCTATCACATAGAGCTTCAGCTCTAACTTTCAAGTCGACATAGACAACGTCACTGAACCGTCGCGTCTTGTTCACTTCAACTCACTGCGCTGCAATCTCAAGAATCTCGACCGACCAGCACACGCCTGCCTCTACGGTGGTAAAGACCATCTCCAGGCTGCGACCACCTTACGAAGAAATCGCGGTTACCTTTTTAAGACTTCGAAAACCATCTGCCTACCTGTTTGACCAGTTCTGGTCGCATTCATCAACCACGAACTCGATTGCCCGAAACATTTGAGGTTGTGAGGTTACTACACAACTCCCACCAGTTGACAACTACAATAATCTGCGCTTCTGATACCACTACAAAAAAGAAAAAGAAATCTATCTTTTAAAGAAAGAAAGAAAAACCTACAAACCACAAAAGCCACTGGCTTAAAAACAAAAGCAAGGGAAAACCCCACCAAAAAAAGAAAAAGACCACTGCTATCACTCGCTTCGATCCATCACCTACTACGATGGCGCCTCGAGGTCGTCAGAACACCAGTGGGCGCGAGACGCGAAATGCACGCAAACCAGCTACCACCTCCAGGAGTGGGATTCAGAAGCGCAAGGCTGGTCGCGTAGATGGCGATGGTGATTTGGATATGGACAGTGCCGGTCGACGCGCCAAGAAGGCTGCCACTGCCGATACCAAACCCACTCGGTCCAGCACTCGAACTTCAACGCGTGGTGGTCCTTCTAAGAATGCTCAAAATGTGTTGAAGCATTTGAGTAACGGCACCGCTGCGTCTCTTGCGTCTCGCATTTCAAGTGTCTCCTCTGGCAAGGGTCCCAAGACACGATCTCAAGACATGACAGGCCTGACGGTGCTAAGAGTTGGCGGTTTGAAAGAAAGCAAAGCAGCCAGCAATGCTGGAGGGGGCGTCAATGATCTCCTTGGCTTTATGGAGAGAAAAGCTGGGTCATTCCGAACTGGATCCAAACGAAAGGTCGCCATCAAAAAGGTATGTATCATCATTGACAAGGCTTCAGGTGCGGAATATTCGACTCGGCTATGCGAGAATCGGAGAACTACATATCGATTTAAGATATTATACACCCCACACCCTCAGCTGATGCTATTCGACAACGCCTGCTAACTCACTGTAGCACCACGCCGTCGGTGACTACGTCTACATAGGAGCGAATGGGGAGGATGCCGCGGAATTAATCAAACTCAACACATTCACATTTGCCGGTGCGCCTTTGGAGGTTATAGAAGTGGACGAAGTTCCGAATAGGGGCACAGCAATCGAGTCTAAATCAACTCAAGAGCTCCGTACCAAACTTCAGGAAATTCTTAGTTCTCGGTACCTCGGCGCCAACAAGCTGCTAAATCTGGATGCTCTTGCTTCAGACACAAACCTCGTCACTTTAGGCATGTTTGAGAGTCGAGAGCGTGCTCTCAAGACATTCAAAGGGCTCATGGCTGTCTGTGACAGTCTTTTCAAGACGGACAAGGAGAAGCAAGATGCAATTGAGAGCATAAGTCTGGCGAACAATAACATCGACGATGTTGGTCAAGTGGAAGTCGTTGCTACGACTTTCCCTCACCTGAAAAATCTTGATATGAGTGGCAACCAGGTTACTTCCATGCAAGCACTTCAGCCGTGGAAGGGCAAGTTCAAGCACCTCGAAACCCTATTCATGACAGGCAATCCCATTGAAGCAGCAGATCCAGCATATCCATCGACTCTTCTGGAATGGTTTCCCAAGTTGCAGAACATCAATGGTACCCAGCTACGCACGCCAGAGCAAATTGCTGAGCAAGAGGCTGCCCTCAGGCCTAAGCCGATTCCCCAGAACGGACCCGATTTCAGGGACGTCGGTGGTATTGGCGAAAACTTCCTCTTGGAATTTTTCACGGCATACGACAACGATCGACCTGGCCTTGCATCAAGGTTGTACGATGAGGATAGTCGATTTTCTATCTCAATCGATACACGAGCTGCTCCTGACCCCAAAGCAGCTGCACCTATGTCTTGGGCTTCATATATCAAGCTTTCGCGCAATCTGACTAAAATCACCATGCCTAACCCACGCATCCAGCGACTATTCCGTGGCGCTGCCAGCATTCAAGATGCTTGGAAGACGCTTCCCCATACCCGACACCCCAACATCAAAGTGGAAATCAACAAGTATATCATGGATTGCCATCCCTTGCAGGGACTTGTAGACCCTAGTGGCCAGAGCTCTGGGGGCGTCGACGGCTTGATCATAGCCGTGCACGGTGAATTCGAAGAACAGGACCCCAATACCAATGCCCCAGGAAAGCGAAGCTTCTCTCGTACGTTCGTCCTTGGGCCCGCAAAGCCAGGACAGGGGGTTATCCGAGTCGTTAGCGATATGCTGTCGCTTCGAACGTACAGTCTACTCCCCAACGTATTCGCAGCCCCTGCCCCGATTCCTCCTGCGGCGCCAGCCGACCAGCACCAGGCAATGATCGCCGAATTATGCAAGCAAACAGGCATGACACCTCAGTACTCTGAAATGTGTCTGACCCAAGTGAATTGGGAGTTCGACCAGGCTTTAGTGATATTCAATGAGAAGAAGGTATGGTCTTGTTTAATACCATCAAGCAGTACGCTATTCTAACAGGTTATAGTCACAACTTCCAGCCGAGGCTTTTGCTACGATGGGCGACCCATAGAATGGATGGCCCCGTATCGAGGCTGTGGGTGCAACTACGCCTGGACTATATGGAAACACGCAGTGTGTTTAGGGTATTCGTGGAATCGAGAGAAGGATGAATAACTATATCAAAAGGAGTGGGTGGTAACTTATATTAACAGCGATGGTTTTCAACACTGTTGGAGTTTATTGGTCCTTGCGGATATTTGCATCATAAATGGTTGGAGGCGATACTACTTGAGGTTCGGATCCAGGAAGACATCGGGGTTTGGTGAGAAAAGGCCGTTTGCATAAATTATAATGAAGTACCGTCATAGACTGAAGCCGTCAGGTCACCATATGTTCCCTTGAAAACCTGTTACTTTTGGCTCTGTTGAGGCAGAAGCATCATGGGTTGTGATACGAACTTGTGTCGCAGAGCAAGGTTTGAACTGCAAATATCGACCTGCTATATATCGCGAATCGAATGATTATTGTGTTGGATGTAAATGTTGAATTTCAGCAGACTCGTCATTTTTTATATGGAGGTAGAACAGGATTTTTTTTTTTTATCTAGCTTTCAACCATACAGGATGGCCTCTAGCTTCTAACTTTTTTTCTCAGAAGTTTAAACAATATAACCTCTATCCAGGCCGTCATATCAATAAGTCATATGTCAATATAGTAGAACAGGATATATAGGAAGCCAAGCAATCAAATGTCAAAACCTACTAGATACAGTACGTTCTGCATGTGTATAGACACCACGACTGCCGCACACTATTATTTCTATCGTAGTCAACTATCCAACCTGAATAGAGAATACATCTATACAGACCAAGCATCCACGCGATAAATGATATACATGTGTATGCAGACGCATACACATGGTACAGGGTAGCATTAACTCTTATTTTGTTAGGATGGGCAATCTCCAGGCGCCTACAGTTGCGCCAGTATTGGCTTTAGGTGGCTAGTATCTAATAGTGTTATCTATGTTTAGTCTAATTAGAGCTTTTTATTATTGTGTTAATATGAACTGCTGACAGAGAAGAACTTGCAGCAATAGTTTTTGGGGGACCGCTCATATGTATTATTAGTGGCTAGAAGATTTAACGGTTTCCGGAACCTAGGATGATTCAAAGGAAACGATAGTAGTTTGGGACCAAAGAAAAGTCCCCAACTTGGCAAAGCACTAATGATATAACTCTTGAAAGGAAAACATAGGAGAGAGAAATCACGTAGCGGTTTGACTATAAAATACGTACAAAATATCACGTTGATATAACTCAAAACCTCCATCGCATCACGCAATCTTGCTTCACAATCAGCCCGAGTATCCGATGATCTGGTATGGAGTGGGCCTGCCATCTGGTTCATTTGGTGTCCAGGTACGCAGACTAGCAACCAATAAGATACCTGTAAGTTAGTAGAAGCCCGGCATTAGCGAGCACAGGACGTATTTTAGTGTCTATGATAAGTCACGGGCTCAACGACATGCGGGTTCATCCCTTCAAGATGAACCGAGATCATAATATCGCCAGGCATGTACATGGCGAACGAATAATCATCATCTTGATGTTACTGAAAGAACAATGATGATGGGCAAGGGAGAGTTTAATATCCGCCGCCGATTAGTCTCGTCCCATGATTTCAATCAAGCTGACACATGCCCATACGCGCCATCTGTTAAGACTTTTCGCACCATATATCGCACAGGAGAATTTGTAGGCTAACGAGAAGGGCAGGTAAAAAGAAACCAGGCTTAGCTTCAGTTGGGGACCAGGTACCTCAGGTTGGGCGCGCAATGGCGCGTTTCATATCGAGACTTGTGGTTAGCCATGAACCCCAGTGGACACATGTTGCAACTATTGGCGGGATGCTGGGTTTAATCACGGTGTCAAATCAACGGGCGAGTTTGTCCGAGTTGAACTGTTGAAGGTAGTTCTTCCACGCCAGGCTGAGTAGGGAGTGTTCTGGGATCAACCCTGTTAATAGGTATCATTTGCCCTGGTTCAAAGAGTGTTGTATTGAACGTTGGATGGCCAATACGTAATGCATATGCTAAGCACGGTGTAAATGCGACTTTAACACAAATGCAGAGGGAACGAAGCGAGATACGAACATCGACACAACCAAATTGCCATTCAACACGAGGTTGAATGGGTATTCTCGTATTTGGTCGTCCCTGGATGTGCTGTATAATGTACGCCTTGGCAGGATTGCGACTGATGCAAATGATCAAGACAGCGGGACTAGCATACTTATCCAGATTTTCGTCAAGTGGGTGAGGTATCCATTGCATTACTGCCATGCAAATCTTATGCACCCTAGAGCCTGTTATGAAAATTCCACACCAGAAAATCCATACCCGGAGTGCTATTCCATAACGTGACATTGATATTAATAATGACACGCAGTATACGCATGAACGTTTATTATATAGGTAATGCCCCGAACCTTAACAACTTGGGTTGACGGATAAAAGTGACGAACTTCTGAGCTTCAAGTGGCTGCCCCTATTTTAATCTCTTCGGCCCAGGATAAATGCACGGGCCGCGCGCCTCTTTTTAGAACAAACCTAGCGAGAACAAACCTAGCGAGTACCCCTGATTCGAGCGAAGGCCATTCAGTGCTATTACTGCCCTGTAACATTTCCTAATACTTGGAGGTTCTTATATTTCATGCCACCAATAGTAGGTTGCATTGGCTGTAAAGACCCCCTGCTGTCGGGCGTCAGGAAGCGTTTGGCAAGAGAAACACCAACCAATGAGAGGCATTAGCCCCTGGACGGGTAGACCAGCCTCTTGTCGAAGGAGGGATGGGCCCGCTGTACCTGCAGTTGCTTGATTCTGCTTGGATTGTTGCTGGCTGCTGGACTCTGTTGGCACTGGCATCACACGTCTGGTCTCAACTCTGCCTGCCACTGCCCGAGCTCACGATGGTGGGACGGAGTCGCAACGAATCACAGCTTGGGATCAGCAATTGCCGAATCACAGACAGATTAGCACTCCCTAAAAGTGCACCGAACTATCGTCATAATATCACGCTGAGTACTGACAAGATTGCTTGTGGTTCGTGTGTTGCGGTATGGCGCACTCAGTGGTTGCTTGCAGGACCACGAGCATCAGACCCCTGCTCGTTTATGTCTCTCAACCCATATCCATGACATTTTGCCTGTCTCTGAGACTCCGCCTTGGACAAGGCCACCCCAGTCTCGACTCTCCACTACGAGTTCGTGTCACACGTCTCGTCCCCCAGTGCTGCATTTACTCTCCTCTCTCTCCTTTCTCCTGGGGTCCTCTACTTTGCTTTGCTTTTGTCTGCTTTTTCCGCCTGTGTATCTGCCACACCCATTCCAGACCTCGCAACACCGTCTGGTACGATAACGTCGAGGTTGATTGCCCATCGTTGATTCCCTCCTTTTACCTGTAGCGCCAAATTGCACGCTCAGCTTGCATTCCCGCCATTTCACTTTGGAACGATATCGATCAGGCCCACGACAGACATCAACTCCCCCGTTTCGAATACCTCATCTTTCGCCTTCGAACACGACGACACGTCGACCTTTGAGGCAGATCAAAACTATTTGCCTTACGTCGGCGCCTTCCTTTGTCGCACTCGCACCTGTGGTGTTGAGAACTCAGCCACCGTTCCACTCCTTTCGACACCAACTGTTCGACTTGCTGCATCCGGCCAGCTCTCTCCAGATATCCGGTTTACCAGATCTTCGCCACATCCGTTAGCTTTAACTCTGTCTGCTCACGATTGATCTGATTCATTCCTTACCCGTGACGACCTCTGTTCCATCAACGGCGTGTGGTATTATCTTGGTCTTGTAAGGGTTGAACCTCCCTTGCGACGCTCCTAATTACTGCTGGCTCGTGATTTTACCTTGGATTACATCCGCGACGCGAACAACTGACGACTTTGCGAACCCGCCATGCCATTGAAAACTTATCAACTTGTTCTGGAGATTTGATTTAATTGGGAACTTCCGCCGCGATGAGTTTACCTGAACCGCCGTCCTCCCTGGACAATGGTTGCTCCGTTGTCCACGACAACACCCTTTATGTTTTTACGCCGACTGCTTTTATGTCTTTACCGCTTGAGGAGGGTGCAGAATGGAAGAAGTTGAAAATGGGGGAACAAGTTACTGGAGGAGCCTGTGTTGGTACTGATGCTGCGCTATTCATCGTAGGAGGCAGTGGCGGCCAAGCTGACTACAATGGTCTGCAAAAATATGTTTTTGCCGACAAGAAGTGGGAGACAATCCCTATTCAAGACACGGCCTTCCGAAATCTTCAACACCACGGTGCTGCCTATATCAAGAATACCGATCAGATAGTCGTCTCTGGTGGTAGCCAGGACGGCAGAGACACCCCTTCAGATACCTCCCGCTACTTCGCCGCTTCAGGACCCTATGTTCTCCAGAGCGCAGCGGGCTCTGCCTCGTCTGTCAACCCTATTCTTCTCTCTTGGTCAGATGCGGAAGTCTGCCTGCTTGGTGGTAGCAACTGGAACACGCAAGTTTTACTATTCAACGCCGCAACGAGTTGGAGAACCACCGGGATCACGCTGGCAGCCCCCATCGCGGCATCCAGCAAAGCTATGGTTATTCAAGGTGACGATGGCTCCAAGAGCCTTTATGTTTTTGATCTCTCAGCCAGTCCCAACAAGGTTCATCGCTATGTTGTTTGGGGTGACAATAATGCACCCGGGCAAAACGCTGCCGATCAAAATGTGAAGCGCGATCTCTCCCAGAATGACTGGCCTGATTACAATGCGACACTAGCCCCTACGACAGCACGCTCTGATTACTCGATGGCTCAGGACTCTAATGGAAGAGTTGTGTTTGTTGGTGGTAATAAGGACGAGCCTCTTGCCTTCTTTGACATGAAGGAGAACTCCTGGCTTGATGCCTCTAAAATTGTTGGTGACGAGTCACAGAAAATTCTATCCGCGGAATCCTCCACTGGAACCAAGACTAGAACTAGCTCTACCAAGACATCCTCAACAGAATCCTCCACAAAGACCAAGTCTGTCAGCACTGATTTCTCATCTACATTGGCAACATCGACTGCTTCAGCATCAGCAACCGACGATTCATTTTCATCGGCGACCATTTCCGAGTCTAGCTCTGCTACTAATAGCGACGTCGCGCCTCTTGGTGGTGCGAGCAGTGATGGCAACTCTGGCCTTAGCTCCAACGCCATCTTGGGCATCACTCTTGGCACGATCTTAGGTTTCATTGCTCTGCTCATTGTCATCCTGTTGCTTTTGCGTCGCCGCAAGAAGACCCGCCAACCATCGCCGGAAAATACACATCCTAGGAACAATTTCCCTTCTGATGAGAAGGATCCTATGGGACTCGGTGGCGGCCCTGCGTCGCCTTTTCGCGGCCATCACTCTAACATGTCACAAGAATCATTCTCATCCATGGCGATCTTGATGGGCCGTGCCGGCAAGAACAAACCCAGCATTTCTCGCAAGTTGAGCAATGGCACCAACCGTAGCTCTGTCAGTGCTGAACACCAACAACTCAAGTCTAGCATTGGCAAGCCAGTCCTGCAGGAGATGCAACATCCTGTCCTTGCAGGACAGGATACCCGTGGTGTGGCTTTTGATCCAACTGTTGCCGAGCCTCGACCTCGCAATGGACCACTCGAGACACAGGATGGTCTGCGAAGGAGCTCAGGCTGGAACAGATACTGGTCAGGCGGTAGCGCTCTTCAGATTTTGGGATTCGGTTCTTCTAAGAGAAACACTGTCGGCTCTGATAGCGACTCACACTACTCAGATGCGATCCCGCATCGAAACCCCCGTGTTACGCAAGACTCAGCAACTGTGCCTCCTCTGAACTTCGAATTCCGCCCTGAAATGAACCGAGTTAATTCTGGAAGTCCCGTCGTCGCAGAGTATAATAAGAATATTCCCTTTAGAGACGGTGTAGCTGGCAAAATTGAGCGCCCTATCTCCAAGGCGTCATCTGGGTACTCCAGCGGCATTCCCGAGAGTGTTAACGAGACCTGGGATCCTGACCACAAAGACAAACCTTGGGGTACAGATCGAGCTACAAGCAGCATTTACAACCCAAGCTTTTACTTTGGTGCACCTTTGTCACCACGTGTCCCTCCGCCTCAGACACCCCCATCTGGAGTGAGCACCCAGCCTCAGCTCGCAATGGCCTCACAATCATCAGATATGAGCTGGTTAAACCTCGGTGACCGGTCGCGTCAGTAAAGCAACCGCAGGTTTGATGAACTGATGACGTCTTTTGAGTTCTGCATGCTCATTCTGAGCTACTGAGATACCCCATTGTGCTTGGCGCACGCACCCCTTTACAAGCGAATAGTCGTTTTCGGTATAAACCCGCTGCTTTGAGCATATACAACGCTCTCTCACTCATTCACTTTCAACATCCCAGTGCATGTACATATCGGCACACGCACTCAATCACACTCACTACTCCTCTCAGACCTAGAGTCCTTCAGAGAGCCTATTTTCTTTTCTTCTTTTTGATAAAGCATCGCATGAACCGGCGTCGGCATGTAATTCCGCCGGCTTAATCTTGCTCATATTCATTTGTGTCTTTTCTTGGCGCCGCTTTCACCTTGTACATTCTAGACGTGGACCCGGGATTGGTCATTATTTCCCATCCATTTTTCTTTCAGCCGTTGTTGTTGTTTCTAATGATACCACCATCTCCTGACGTATGTAATTGGCTAGTGTAGCAAAAAATGGGACCTGGAGGGATGATCAAGATGTGGAAGGAGATGTTAGATGGAGGCAAAAGAGGTGTAGGGCTGGGTTAGAGATTTGATGATTAGGAGAAGGGGACGTGGCTGCTGGCCGAGGTTGAGCGGCGGTAGTCAGCTCTGAGGCATGACGTTAGGGAAAGCCGAAGCAAGTTGGGGTTGTGAAGCCGGAACTTCTCGCAAATAAACGATTCTCACAACTTTTCAAAGTACCTCCTCCATATGACAGGTGTATTGCTCAAGACTTGACTTGGATAAAGTATAATCAGGATCCAGCGGAGTTTCTGAGATCATATTCAATGGCGATTATCTCGTATAGCTGGTTGGAAAGGGAGCCCGTATGGTTAACAGCATATGCATATCTATGCCAGGCAGCTCCACACCTTCGAGATTGGCCGTCATAAACGCCTCATTCGTGACAAGGACCCGGCTGAATGGGACTGCATGACCATCTTTTTATACACACCATTACCAGCATCAGAGTTTCGACAAGCGGCGGGCCGAGCCTTGTCTTTGTTATAATAACCACGTGCTTCAAGACCAAGCAATTAAGGCCATTAATGCACCCTCACTATGTACCACCTTCTATAACGTGGCTCGATGAAAGATCTTTGAAGGTTCACGATTGTTTTGGCACTGTTGTTGTCTCTCTTGGGGAGCAGGACATGATACGAAACTGAAATTGGTGGTTTCCGCTGCTACATGTAACCTCAGTAATAGATTCCGCCTACCTTGGTACTTTAGGTAGCTTGCATAGAAGACTGCCTCTGCACACGAAGAAATGTTCGGGAAACAGGCGATCTTTCCTTTCTCTGGACCTGCATCTTGTTGACTGTTCACAGATGCGTCTGTGGTTTTGTTTTGAGCCTCACCCCTATGGTTCGTGTGGGGTCGCATTAAGCGAGGAGCTCGGTGAGTGTTTCTGGTAAGATGCCTCGCGATGAGTGTGGTAACAAAGTACTGTGACCATTGTCAGGACATTATGACATGTGGAATCAAGGGTTTATGAAATTGCTAGACGAATTGCACTTCTGGCATTTCCTTAACACACGAGCGACCAAGACTGTTGATACTTATTTGCACCAGTTGACTGGTAGTCTGGCAAGCCAGAACGTCACTGGAAAACGAGAAATCTCCGGAGACAGTCGCCTATAGTAACCGTCTTGGATGTCATTAACTTTGAGCCTAGTGGGTCTAAAACCAAGCGAAGAATAATGGCGTTTTAAGGGTCTTGTTGGAATCCTGGTTAGTGATGATCAAACGGCTCCTTGAGCTTGAGAGGTTTTCTCAGCCGCTTACCTGGGTGGCTGTGTTTTCGTCCTTTTACGAGATGGTGGCTCAACGAGACTGTGAGAGCTGAACGATTAACTTATGGGCAACAAACGAGAAAAGCAATCGAGTTTGAGCCTCGGATGTTAATTCTCCTGCAATGCAATGCAAGGCACAAATGATAAAGTTGCCTGTGGGTTTTCTCCTACCTATCCCGCGGAAGACATTGCCGAAGGATAGCAGGTGACCCTGGTCAGCGGAGGAGCGTAGTCGGATTGGGATAGAACCATCCGGAGGAATATTGAATGTGGAATATGAGTATACGAATATGAGTGGACGAAATTCGACGGGGCTGCTCAACGAGCTTCTTTACATCGGAGAACAATATTGAAGAGGAGCTGAAGAAGCCGAGGTCCGCTCAACGTCAATTAGAGTCGGATAGCTCCTGAGACCCTAACAAGAGTGATACGAGGACATAACGTATTCTGTAAAACGGTTATGGGTAATGTCTAGAATACTTAGGTAAGGTAAGTCGTGGATTTGGCCCTACCTTGGTATTCCACGCAATGGATGCATCCTACATAGGTACAAAGGTACATCCATCATCATTCATCGTGCAAAGAAGGTCAAATCTGTAAGACAAAAGAGTCTAGAACCATCGATCACCTAAACAAAAGCTCAAGCAATCACAAGAAATTTAGAGAAGGATGGATCCGATCTGTCGAGGCCCCATGCAACACGGCTGAATTCCAGATTTGGTAGGCGAGTCATAGGAACTCACAGGGCCTAGGTACATATTACGCAGGTGAAGCCTCTGATCTCCTTAACTTGAGGTAGTTGAGCTAAACACGACCTTACCTTGCGTTACGCATGGACCAGGCGGATATCCACCACTAAGAATTGTCCGCCGGCAGGGTTCCTCATAAGGAAGAAGAGAAAGTACGTGGGGTTGTTAGGGAAATATTATGAATTACAATACCTCAGTTTTACAGAAATAGTCAAATCTGTTTCTCATGACTTCAAGTATGTTGTGATGAACCGAGCTTTTAACATCAGGGATTCCTTCTTCCTCGGAGCCTCATATGTAAGAGACAACGAACCATAAAAGAATCTCGGAACAAAGGACATCCCACGCAGCCACAGTTGTCACAGAGTCTAGTCACATGAATCAGAGCGTGTAATTCGTTATGGAGGTCAAGATGGAAATTATCATATGAAAAGAGGAAGCGAATCAGCAATACAATTTTGACTAGGTTCTAATTCATCATCCCGAGCTTCAGTACTTATTATCCAAGACAAAAGACCGTCCCGTGAGCCATGCTCATGAAGGCTCTTCTGACGCCTGGTGTCTGGCCCTGGACCTCACCAACCTAGGAAACGAACTTCTGCATCAGAGGCACCAACCAGATACGGGCATTGACCCCTGCCCTGGAAGGGCCCTCCTACTACATCCCTTGACGATGTCCTCTAACTGGAGATCCCCAGCTGACAATGTCCTGCAGGAGATGGATTGGATGGGTGATGGAGGGGACATCCCACTCTCCAAGTACTGCTACTTGCTAATCCCTGCACTCTAAAAACTCGTGCAATGGATCATCTGGAGGAATTGTTCTTAACTGCTACATCATGGTGACAGACAAGAAAGGGAAAAGAAAGTTGACTCCTCAGGCTCCTCCCCCGCCTGCCCGCCTCCAGTTCACAATGAGCATAGGGCAAGAGAGGTGACCAGTAATTCCCCACCAGAATGGAGCGTACGGGAACCCCACCCTTACCTACATACAATTTGGTAACTCCACTCTGTCGACAAAAAGTCTCTCTACATTCAGCGTCTGCTGGAAAGAAAGCAAACTGCCAGTCGCCCGCCCACTTTGGGTGAACCTAGGTGTGCTAAGGTTGCCACTAAGTCACCAACCACCTTGGGTTTGGTTTGGACTCTTCCACTTAGCTTACCTTAGTAGAGTTGAATCAGTCCAGTTGACATCGGCTTGTCTCGTCTTTCGTCCGCGTCCGCGCTTGCGTCTTCATTTTTTTTGTTCCTCTCCTGCGGTTCCATCTGCAACTGCACCTATATCGCATACAGAACAGTTGACGATCTTGCCCTCTCATCGCCCTCTACTGCATATCTGGTCAAAGTGTCATCGTGGCCTCTGCTTCCAATATCAGCCTTATCACAACTCTTTTTGCGTTATCACAAGCTTCCTCGTCTCTGCCGTTGCCAGATATTCCCGTTGCATGTATCTCCGCCGATCAACTGGTTGCTCACCTACCAAGTCCGACTGGAACGCATCTTGATACTGTATCTCGACCGTTTCTATTCCCTAAATACTTCTCGTCACCTTGAATTGGCGTCAATTTCTCCGCTTTTGGTGCTGCTTCAACAACTGGTTCCTTCTTGTACAGCCTTGCTGGCGCAATAAACGGCTCAATCCCCCCTCGCCCGCCAAATCGGAAAAACTCACTTATAATTGCCTCTACTCGATCGACACCCGCCGCAACTCGGCCATGATGAGTTCGACGGCATGGAATGGGCAGGACCAGGCAATGGCCTCGACTGGTGAGGACGACTTTCACCAATTCCTCGACATGAGCAGCATGGGAAGCCTGGGCGACGGCATGCACTTCGACTTCCAGCCTTTTCAAGATAGCTCTGCTCAAGGTCTCATGAATCAAGCGCGAGATGCTCCCGACACAATAATGACCGACAGCGACAACCCAGGCCTGATGCCCACACCTAATACAATGCCCATGTCAACGGCTACAGTTCAATCAACCATTCCCGCCCACATGATGACACCCGCAAGTGATCCTATTTCCAATATCGACGCTCAAATTCAATATCTTCAACAACAAAAGTTTCAGCAGCAGCAGCGCCAGATGCAAGAGCAACAAGTGGCTTTCTTTCATAATCACAATCATTCAGTGCCTCCTACACCGCAAAGTCTTGAGATGCCCAACAGCGGACAGTTCTATTCCCAGGCCGAGCAAATTCCAACATCAGGCGCCTACGATAGAAGTTACCACCAGCGCATGAAAGAGCAAGACGTAAGAGTTCACTCAAGACCAGCGACGGCCTCTGCATGTCTTGTTGCTAACAAGTTTTTAGATGGCATTCACACCTCTCGTCTCTCCCGCAGTTACCCCTCTGGATCCCAACTTCTCTATGGAGAGTGGTTATACTATTCCCAGCGCCTACTTTAGTCCTCTGACTTCACCAGCTCTCCACGCACAGAACGACCCTTCCACAGTCTACGATCCGCGCCTTACAAATACCAATAATTCACCGATTGACATAGATCTTGATAGATCGGCTGCTCCCGTCACATCCGTTCTGGACTTGCCCAAGAAAGCTGCAAGAAAAAAGACCGCAACCAAGACACGTACTAAGGCTAGCATTCGAAGTTCTCCCATTGTAAAGCCTCAGCGTCGGAAAACAGGTCCCAGCCCAGCCATTGTCTCACATGTACTCAGTGAAGTTGAAGAGAGCAATGACGCCTTTCTTCCTATGCCCGCGACCTCTACCGAGACCTCAGCAGAAGAGAACTCATCAGTATCCCCTGAGGCCCTCTCGGAGATGCCGCCGCCGCCAATCCCCAACAGGAGATCGACCAGCAAATCACCATACATTCAAGCGCAGTCAAGCAACCAGCAAACACCTGTCTCTGGCCCTGTTGATTCACTTCCGGCTCCAGCTACTCCCGCCTCGCTCATGAAATTACCGCCATCGAGGGCAAACAAGCAGGCAAACGGACCTCAAGAACCGGTGGTTTCGGAACACATCGAATCGCTCGAGTTGCCTGAGTCTGTATCTAGTAAGACCATGACCCCGGTCATCTCACGTTCTTCGGTGCAGTCTCCTTCTGTAGAGCCCATGTCTCGCCGAGGATCCGGCTTTCAACCGTTGCCATCCCCAGTATTCCCTAAGCCTTCGGGATCTGCATCAGCAAGCGCGAGTCCCCAACTGGCTCCCAGTTCAGCAGGCCCATCTGCACGAAAAACTCCCCAGCTCGCACCTCGGTCGAGCAGGAAAAGGTCAACAGGCTCAGTTCATGTTTCACCTGCACTGCTACCTAGAATCTCACCTAGCATTAAGCCCCTTCTCCCCGGCACACCGGGCATGACACCAGCGGAGAGTGCTGCATCGCAATTACTCATGTCGAAATCGAACTACCAAAATATCCTCGAGGGCAACAAGGTGCCGGGCGTCTCATATCCCAGCGAGCTTTCAACGAATCTTACATCGAAGCGAACATCACACAAGATTGCAGAGCAAGGGCGTCGTAACCGAATCAACTCGGCGTTACAAGTCATGGCCGGACTATTGCCTGGTGGAGACAAGACGAATCTTGCGGACGAAGGTGACAAAAAGGACGGGAAGCAAGCGAACGCGCAAAACAGCAAGGCCAGTGTCGTCGAGAACGCTATTGTGCATATGAAGAGCCTGGAGAAAGAAAACGGTGATCTCAAGAGAGAGGTCGAGGAACTGAAAAAGCGGCTGGAAGGACTGCAAGGGTCGACAGACGATAAAGAAAAAGAATGACAAGAGGTTGTGGGTGCATCTATCTCACCACATGATATACACAGGCGCTTCTCAGGCAGAAACTCTCCTGAGGGTACAATTGGATAGATCTGGTTCACATAGTAGATTGTATCCTCAAGGGCGGCAGCGACTTTTGTTTTGGCGTTTTGCTTGGGGTTGAATGGGGCGGGGTACTAGACGGGCGCCTCTGGGCTTGGGTGCGCTGGTGGTGGAGTATT
>PVPY01000952.1:0-14249 GCA_002982035.1 Fusarium algeriense | reverse complement strand
CCAAGATATCCCCGAACGCTTTCTCTTCCTCGTTGCGGCAGATCTTGCGGCAGGGGAGGGAGCAGCAGTTAAATCACTGCTCGAAGTGCCTCGGCGGCGATTAACAGGCGCTGAAGACCGCCGTGGTGAGTTTCCGGGCAGCTGAGAAGGCCGCTGTGACTGACTTTCTTCTAGGCCTCCTTCATCAGAAGAAGAAATCACAGCCTGCTCACGATCTTGTGAATTCACAGCCGGCTGTGAGACGACTATCTCGTCAAAAGCATCATCATCATCGCCTGCAGCGGTAGGGGCATTTCCCCCCGGCCTTGGTCTCTCTTCTTCTTCCCTTCTTCGCCAATACGACTCATCCCGGGCGCTATGAATTTGCCGCCCTGCGAGGGTATCGTTACCGAAGATTTCAGACCAAGAGTCGATAGTGATGGTGTTGCTGATCAGAAGACCGTCCCGTAAGACCTTTCTCCCTTCGCTTCCGTACCTTTGGATTAGGAGCTCTTCATTTTCATCGCTCATCATGATCCTCCCACTTTCAGCGTCATATTCAGTCCCTGACCGTGACATAGCATCACGAAATACACGCCAAAATCTCTTCTCAGCTGTCAGCCGATTAGACAAAACCCGGGTGGTCCACTGGACCTCTGGCCAATGCCGCTTCAGGTCAGTAATAAAGCTCGATAACACCAAGGAAATGTGAGTGCTCCTTGTGATGCGAAATCTTCCCTGACGCCGGGCAGCTAATAATAACTCCAGAAAGTACAATATTTGTTCATCATTCCACCTCCAGCCGCGATGAGTATTGCGAATTTGACTGCTGTTTAAAGTCGCCGCAGGCGTTGACTGTTGCTGAGTGCCCTGTTCATCATCTGGTGGGCTGTCAGACCGGGGCTGACGGTCAGATACACGAACAGGGGGATTTCTCAAGGTAAGAGCTCTCTCACTGTCCATAACGGTATTTTAAAGTCTCGATAGCTTCACTTTTACTGATGAAAGAAGGCAGTTACCCCATATCATCATCTTCATCTCGATGACTTCATAACAAGCGGGGAAAGGCGGTGACCGGAAGAGGCTTAGGTATGAAGATAACGAGGTTTGGGGTACAAGACGGGTTATACGCTAATTTTCTATGGCAGGAAGTCTCTTTTTAGAAGAAGATGCATGACAGATGCAAATCCTGAATCAGGCCCTAAATCAATTGTACAACAATTGATTTTGGACTGTAGCTACCGATTACGAAAACACACTTACTAACAACAGCTACCCTTCATACAACCAAAAGCAGGCAACGCTTCAGCCGCCGAAGATAGGAAACTGAACACTTGGAGGAATTGGGCTTCAAGTCGATCTGCCACCACTAACCAATAAGGGGACCTAGAAGGAAAAACAATGAAGATACAGAAAAGAACAAGACGGGAAACATAAGGGCTCGGCGAGATCAAGACAACAATGAGCGAAGTGTATGTATTCTTAGTTTTAAGAGCCCTATGGGCGGTGGCCTACCGGGCGTAATAGATCTGTCTGTCTGTAGGACTAGGGTGCTGTTCGCCCAAGACGCGATCTTATTGGTTGAGTCCTCCCGAACACAAGTGAAATCCGACACCCTAAACCCATCATTGATCACTGATTCATCAACTCAAATCCTCTGAAGACTGAGCCATTGTTCGCTTCCTTTCCGAGAGTCTCCAAAAGAATCTCCGCATCTGGTAAGTGATTACCCACCACTCAGATGGGGTCTTACGATCGTTATTAGGAGGAAATTCTTCAAATTCCTCTCCACGCGTTTGCCAACGCTCATCTGGGTCATTTTGCATTTTCTCCAGCAGGCCTGTTCTCCGATCTCGATATCTTTTCCCGAGAACTCCCGCGATATTCTCGAGATTGAAGACAATCAGGTAGGTTGCAAAGCCGACCAGGACAGCTGTGATGATGAAGGGATTTCTGGTGTCACTGTCGGTGACATTAGGAATGGCCCAGAGCGCCTTTGGATCCATAACCCGGTCAGATCAGCATCCTCTATGTACTAGAATTTGGCACTAGGTAAAGTACACAACAATAGGCTATGCGATAAGTACTTACGGCGCAGAATGCCAATGGCAAATAGAAGATGCTGACGTAGGTGAGCAACTGCACATTTTGTCCCAATCTGGTAGAGGACCTGCTCTCGATGAGAGCACTCGCATTGAAGAGCTAGGCAAACCGTCAGTAGTCGGTCAAAGGAGATATTAATTTGAGAAGGAACGCATAAAATACAAAGACTCAGCGGGTAGGAGACTACTTACGCCATCGCGCAACGCTTGCACCGTGGTCAGTTTGTTCTGGAATTCTGACCGCAGGTCTTTCAGACCTTGTCGTAACCCCTCCGCTTCTCTGTCTAGTTCTCGGAGCTTGCCTAACTCTGCTTCGTCTGCTTTAGATGTCTGAAAAGAGTCGGGCTCGGACTTGTCGCTTTCGCTTGGTTGAGTTGATAGTGGCTTTAACAGCGGACCAACGCGGGCTTCTCGAAATAGCTCCCACTGCTTGATATTGTCCCCGATAGTGACATCAAATTCGTTGAGGCACCCAATGACCCAAAAGTATAACCTGGATCGACTGAAAGTTTCGTCGTCGAACAAGAGTTGAGTGTAAGTTTTTGGGTCCATGAAGTCCTCACTGAGTAAGCTTGCGATATAGGTATTCAAACTTCTCCATCGCTTCTCAACTACCTTTAGCGCAAAGACGACCCAGGATAATTCAGCGACTTGTTTGCTTGACTGTGCTACGTTAGGACGCATCGCTATGTTCTCTGTCGGTTCGGGGAAGAATCGAGAAGGACTCAGGAGTAAAATTGTCCAATAGTCGTCGAATGTTGTCGTTTGTGGCCTAGATGGTCTGTTGAGGGGTGCGCCAGTCGCAAGCATCTGATGAATTATAAGCACATTTTTCTTTCATGAAGACACAGCGCCTCACGGTGAACGAGCTTTGTCGGAACGCCAGATCCTTATCGCTATCCTTACCACCATCCTTCCATCCCTTCCGGTAAAGGCGGCCAACTTTCTGCTGCTTGTCGTGAAGCCGCTCCAACAACTTCGCCAGGTATTCTTTATGATCCTTTTTTGGCTCACGTAGGTCCTTTAACATTTCGTAGAACGTGATGTGAAATCCGTTGTGGGCGTTAGAGTATGGATTTGTCGCGTTGCTTCCACCTCTTCGTTCGGCAGATAGATGAACCTCGGTCGCTTTCTTGATTGGATCGTCACTCTCATTGAAGACGAGAAAGGGGAAGGTCAGTTTGCCCTCATTTTCTTCCTCTCCCTCAGCGACCAGCGAAACACCTTCGCAAGATCTGCCAACGTTAGGAAGCTGTTGCTTATCCAGAGGGTCCTACGCACATGACCCTTCGCCATGGTGCAATTCTATGGCGACTTTGTCGTGAAGGTTCATCAGATTCGATGAGAGGACCCTCTCGAATCCTAGTGTATGTCAGTCTGAGAGTTGATCGTTAACCGCGGGAGTTTAACAGTCTATGCCACTCTTCACTCATGCCATCGGACTTATCAGCAAATATGCTAGGCATGGGTTTGGTTTTTCCGAATCGATACAGCAAGTTACCGGACTCTGGTCTCGAGGGATCGATGTCTAAGACGAAGAAATCACCGTATTCCTTCATTTCGTTTCCGAAATGTTTAAGTGACGTCATCATCTTTTTGGCTCTGGCGAGCAAGTCGTCAGACGGAGGCTGATAAGATTGGTCGGATAAGTTTTCCAGTCTGCATCGGTGACGATCATGCAAGCGCAGCCAATGCAAGTCAAATGCAAGCTTGATTCTTCCATCCTGTGGGACACACAACGCAGCACCCAAGTCGTTCCGGTCGATATTCGCGTAATCTCGAGGTATACTTGGGGCCTCATATTTCATCAAAGAAGATGAGGCGTTTTCACTATCGGGATCACAGCCAGAGTCATCCGTTGTCTCATTTGTGGTCTGAAGTTCTCCAGAACGGGAAACGGAGTGAAATACCCACTTTTCCACCTGTGATGGTTATTACGATGGCCTGCATCAGCGGTTGATTCGGCAATTAGGGGTCCTATATTTCGGGCGGAATTCACTTACCTGCTGCAATAGTTTTAAGAGAGGTATGAGCTGCTAATTCAACGGAGGGTATGCAATTTGGCCACAACCCACTAACCTTCTGCAAGGCGGAGAATTACGGTTACTTATCAGTCGACAAAAGAGGGATGCGACACTCTAGCGGTATGACTTACGGACTACCATGGTGAAGGGACCTTGTGTTAGTAAATAGAATAAAAAGACATGGGGGAGGTTGGCTCACATTCTGCATTGATAAGGGGGGTTAGTTGTCAATCTGATAGCGAGAACTGTGCTTTCTGGTAGACAGGCTCTCTCACTTCCTATAGCGAAATGGGAAGCAGTGTTAAATATGTACCGGAGATATACCTGGACAAATTTGCTTACAAACTACAGCCATTCAAATAGCCAGGTCAGCCATCAATTTAAGGACAAGATTCTTAGTATCAGTCGCGCTAACTTACTTCCTACATCTCCCATTCAAACGTCCAGGTTAGCCACCAATTCTCGGACAAGATGCTCAGTACCAGCTTAGTTGACTTACGAGCTATATTTCATGCAAACGACCAGGTCAGCCATCAAGTCAAGGACCAATATGCTCAGTATCGGCGTGGTTTGACTTACGAACTATATCCCATTCAAACCAGGTCAGCTTTCAGCCTAAAGACAAGATCCTCAGTATTAGCTGTGTTAACTTACGAACTATATTCCATTCAAACGACTAGGTCAGCCATAAATCAAAAGGTAGAGATACTAAGTAGCAGCCGCGCTAACTTACTCTCTATATCCACATTCAAGACCAGGTCAGCCATCAATCCAAAACCAAAATTCTTAGTATCAGTCGCGCTAACTTACTTCCTACATCTCCCATTCAAACGTCCAGGTCAGCGATTAATTCACAGATAAGATACTCAGTACCAGCTTGGTTGACTTACGCGCTATATTCCATATAAGCAACTAGGTTATCCACCAATCAAAGGATAAAGATGCTTAATGTTAGCTTAATAGACTTACATCCTATACCCCATTCAAACATCCAGGTTAGCCATCAACTCAACGCTAAAACGCTAAATATCAGCCATATTAACTTACCCACTATATTCCATTTAAACAACTAAGTCAGCCAGGAATTTAAGGGCAAGATACTTAATATCAGCCGCATCAGCTTACGTACTATCCCCACATTCAAACGACCAGGTCAGTCATAAATCCAAGGACCAATATGCTCAGTGTCGGCGTGGTTTGACTTACATCCTATATCCCATTCAAACCAGGTCAGCTTTCAGTCCAAAGACAAGATCCTCAGTATCAGCTGCATTAACTTACATACTATATTCCATACAAACAACCAGGTCAGCCATCAATTTAAGGACAAGATTCTTAGTATCAGCGGAGCCAACTCACGACCTATATACCATGTAAACGATTAGTTTAGCTATCCATCTAAAAACAAGGATCTCAGTATTCGCTATGCTAACTTACTTCCTACATCCCATTCAAAAGGCAAGGTCAGCTATCAATCCAAAAGCAAGAGTCTCAGCATCAGCCGCATTAACTTACATCCTACATGCCATTCAAACGACCAGGTCAGCCATCAATCCAAAGATGCTCAATATCAGCTGCGTTAACTTACGTACTATATCCACATTCAAACGACCAGGTCAGCAATCAATCCAAAACCAAGATTCTTAGTATCAGTCGCGCTAACTTACTTCCTACATCTCCCATTCAAACGTCCAGGTCAGCGATTAATTCACAGATAAGATACTCAGGACCAGCTTGGTTGACTTACGCGCTATATTCCATATAAGCAACTAGGTTAGCCACTAATCGAAGGACAAAGATGCTCAATGTTAGCTTGATCGACTTACATTCTACACCCCATTGAAACGACCAGGTCAGCCATTAATTTAAGGATAAGATATTAGGTATCAGCCGCGCTAACTTACTTCCTACACCGCATTGAAACGACCAGGTCAGCCATTAATTTAAGGATAAGATATTAGGTATCAGCCGCGCTAACTCACTTCCTACATCCCATTCAAATGACCAGGTCAGCCATAAATCAAAAAAACAACAACCAAGATTCTCAGCGTCAACCGCGCTAACTTACTTGCTATATCCCATGCAGACGACCGGGTCAGACATTAATCGAAGGATAAAGATGCTCAGTATCAGCTTAGTTAACTTACATCCTATATGCCATTCAAACAACCAGGTCAGCTATCAACTCAATAATAAAATACTCAGAATCAGCCGCGTTAACTTACTCGCTATATTCCATCCAAACGACCAGGTTAGTCATGAACTTAAGGGCAAGATACTTAATATAGGCCGCGGGAACTTACGAACTATATTCCATTCAAACGACCAGGCCAGCCATCAGTTCAAGATCTTGAGTATCAGCGGAGCTAACCTACGAGCTATACTCCATGCAAACGATCAGGTCAGCCATCAGTTCAAGGATAAGATATTCAGTATCAGCCGCGTTAACATACTCTCTATATTCCATTCAAATGACCAGGTCAGCCACTAATTCAAGTGCAGGATGTTCACTGCCAGCCTGGTTTGCTTACGGGCATTCTGCAATATAGTTAATGGCGTTCAGGACAGTTCGGCTTGTAATAAATTCATTCAAAGACGCCGGCACATGTGTGGCGGCCACTTTAACTTCAGTAACTCACATGGCTTCCTGAATGTATTGAAACGGAATGAATGCAGTACGATAAGGGTAGGGATATCGGAATCAGAAAGTTATGCGGCAATGACTACAATGAGTGTTCGTGGATTAACTTCAGAATTGGGCGAGATCCGGGGAAGCAATTAAAAAGATTTGGGCTGAGCACAGTATCGCTTCCAGTTTGGGCACGTTGTATCAACGTGGCCCCGAGTAATTCGCTCGCTTCAGCTGTAGAAGTGAAGGATATGTGAAATTGGTCACATTTCCGTGGCTCAGCCGGGGTTTTTGTTCTGACACGTCTTACGGTACACATGCACCGTGACGGGGAGTTAGCGAATTGGAAGCAGATTTCAGCGTCCGCCACGTAGCTGCGCGGCGTCACGACGCTGATCCTTTCCGATGATGAAGCCCCACGGATGCTTTCAGGCAAGCTGCAGATATGCTAGTCTGATTTGCCTGGGACCCTGACAGCCCTTTAGAAGATGGCCCACAAGGAAGCCAACCGAAGCTGTTAGTAATGCGGGGCCTGGTTCTTAGAGCCACAAATGGCACCCGGTGGTCGAAAAGAAAATTGAATAATGACAAACGAAGGCCGTTGCATGTACCCTACGTAAGGCTGTCAGAGCTCAAGTGGATCATCCTACGGCAGGGTCTGATCCGGCTCTTGGAGTCAGGTATGGCGTAACTGGTACGGAGGTAGAGGCCTTTGAAAAAGATTGACCAGTGAAAGCGCGTGAATGGAGCAGGCGTCACCACCCGAGTGTCAGAGGCCCCACCTACAGCTGTTCCATAGTTCCCCGATAGGCCTGTCACACAGAGTCAAGCGAGGCGAGACCAACCAGCGGATGAGGAAGGTTGTGGGGCTGTGGGTGATGACGACCAATCGGTAGAATCGAAAACAGATTAGCGTCTTTGGCCCTATCCCCTGAGGGGGCCAAAGGTCCATCTGGCGTACCGACAGGGATATTAACCAACCATAGGAGGCGAGAAAAAAGATACATTATATGCCACTATATTAACATATAAGATCAAGTATCAGCATTTCTCATACTACCTTTCGCTACTTAATGTTTAACAGACTTTCAGCAATGATCAGTGGAAACATCATAGCAAGATAACTGATGGGAGTACTCTCACAAAGTGGGGGACCAGCTCCACAAATACGCGAAATGGACCTTAGGCCCCCTTAGGGGATGAGGAGGCTAGGTCCTCCCGGGCGTAATAAATTTTATTCATTCATCCCTTGGATTGCCGAGAGGCTCCAGTAGGTAGCTCGCTGAGCAGTACATGCGGGGAACCTCAAGATGCGTCATTAATCATTCCCACCTAAAACACTATACAAATTATTTGAAGTTATCTATGAGTTCTTGGTCAATCCCTGCCGATGCCCTCAATGCATATGACGTCCATAGAAGCCTTGGTCAGGGACCTCAAGGAAGCCTTTGGGGGCGGTCAGCAGCAATACAAGAAGGCATCAATCAAGGGGGCGATGTAAGCAGTGTGACGTCGCGATTTGTAACTCAAAATATTGTTAGGACTTCTATCACAGGCTAATTTAAGTGGAGAATAATGTACCTTTCATGTTCTCATATTTGATTGGACATCCCTGTAGTGACCTAACTAGAGCCTCTCGGCAGTCGAAGGGATACTTCCCCGACAATCATGCCGGTTGGACAGAGGACGACGACGGTGCGTCAGTTATATCTCTGCCAATTATGCAACTGCGGAACCAGACTGACATAAGGCGTTGCCGACACTGCCATGCTGCGCATCACCTCTCGTTTGAGAAGCACAATGCTCGGCGTCTCTGGAGAGAGCCACCGGCAAGGCGACCGGGTGTAATGAGACACTCTCAACTACTCTTCCACTAGCGTATTGCGCAAGCAGATTGGATAATGAAAGAGCCCGGATCCACTCTTGGGCGTTCTCGGGTCACCGACCTGCCGGCCACAGCCCGCAGCTGACAGTCTCGATTTCACCCCTACTGGCGATGACGGCGGAGCAGCTCCAGCTGCCTCGCAATGGTGGTCCAGGGCGTCCCGCCTGCCATCTTGACGCGTGCGGTCATTTTCGACGCATATTCCCTGAACTGGGGCTACGAGACGCGAATGATATTCCCTCGTGTTGCGTTTGTGTTGTTTCTCGGGGGAGGGAAAGGCATCCGTTCTACAAAGCGCAAATGCTGTGCTTACCATGTCGATGTAGCTCATCATGCGCGAAGAGAGCTGGGGTTATTGCGCCGCCACGTAGCGATAATTTCCACGAAGGCCAGTTAGGTGCAGAGAAATAGTGAAACTTCTCAAACGGGCCGAATGGAAATGCTGAATCTCAAATAGATTTGCAAGCTCTCCTCGAAGTGCATATGCGGCCACAGCAGCAGAAAGCGTGGCTAGCTGAATGGGAATCGGCTCAGCCAGTCAGACTGCAACACATCGACCGGGCGTGCTGCTTCTGTTCTTGATTCGCGTTGTGCCATGTAAAGATCAGACCATGGGTTGTGAACTGCGCAAAGTAATCTTGCACAGGCTGAAGCGTCGGCGGATTGTCAGTCCTAAGGAGCGAGTGAGTTGTAAAATACTACGTCACCCCTAATCAAGCATGTAGACCAGAAATGCGCCGCATTTCCACTTCTGCACCAATCAGAATCTCCATTTTCTTACCCCGAATTTCCCCTCTGGAAATGCGCCGCATTTCCATCTGGGCCTGTAAACCGAGAACGCGAAATGCGCCGCGTTTCTTCCACGAAGGCCCGTGCCAACCATGTAGACGACCGCGCTCTTAGACTTCAGAGCGTGTAGTAATTTCCGTTATGTCGATAGGAAGGGAGCAGCGATCAAGCTCTCTCTTTGTTCTTGGCTAAATGTGACTTCATAAAGGGTATCCGATCCTCTTGGTGCCTTCTCGACTTTATCAATATGACAGGTCTCGCGACATACACGGATGCTATTGTCACATTGCGGCCGAGTCAGCTCCAAAAGCTCGAGAGTCTCGGCTTGTACTACAATTCGCTAGAGCCAGCAATAATTTGCATCGAATGCGGCTTCGCCATTAACCCTACGCGCACGCCGCGTCACCTAGGCGACAAACATCGTATACCTAAGTCTGCCCGCCGTGGTTTGAAGCCACTAATCTATTCTCTCAATCTTCCAAACCCAGAGACACTTCCAGTAGGCAATTGCAGCTTTAGTTTTCAGCGACACAACCAATATCTCTTGTCTTTGTAGCTTCATCAGATCCTTAGGTACTTAATAAAATAGGAGCGTATTCTTTTTTTTAATTGAATATTTTTTTCCTTCTACAGCTAGGAGGAAGAGTCGGAAGTTTGGAAACAGCTGGCCGCTAAAAAATGGCGTTAGCGAAGTGGGGGCGCTTCGGCTGCCGGCCAAACCTGCTCGCCAGACAGGCTGCTGTGGAATGGCGGCTAAAACCGGGGAGGAAGAGAAACTGAACCAGCAACTGACGGCTGCCTGGGTGGCGAATCTCAACGCTCCGACCCGAGACGAAGCAAATTTGAAGATTTTTTTTTTTTCTTTTTTCGAAAAACGTGACTAGTAGACGCTCGACATGGATGTGTCGATTTCATGACTTGCAACAACCTTGTAGAGCACCTGCCCTGGCTGTTGACCGGCCAAGCCCACTACAAGCCTGCAATACCACCGTTTCTGAGGGGCAGTGACGCCTCCCAAACTGGGTTGTCCCAGGTACAACATTCAGACTCAAGAACGACGACGCTTCTAACCTGAACCGTTCAGTCGACTTGACAACGAATCACATTTAAACGACGCCGTCAACTACATCTTATTGGCCGGGCGGGCTTAGCGCGAGGTTTCGGGATACGGACCAGGTGATAGTGGAGGACGACGATACCATGGCCCGCCTCAAGTCGAGTTCGAGATCCAGGAAGCCCGGTCTTATTTCAAGGCCCCAGCAGCTTCTCAGCTCCTCTTGCATCACCCATAATCGCTTGGCCCGACAAGATGCTTCTGCCAGGCGCACTAACCTCAGTAAGTACCTGGGTGCCATAGAGACAATTCAAGCTAATTGGGTGTTTCTAGGCACATGGAGCCCTGAACCTTGCAAGACACAAAGCCCACCAAAGACGGCCCCGGCTTCGGCCGTGGTCCGAACCATTCGTACGAGCAGCCCCAATTTCCCCGACCTCAACGCCGATGGTGTGGAGTACTAAGACCTAACCAACGATGCCTCTGAAACCTCCGACTCGCTACCGTTCAACGGCAATGCGAAACCCTGCCGCGAAGATTACGCATCTCGACCAAACTTAGTGGCCTCGAGCGGTAGGAAGAGAAAGAGCAGTGAAATCAGCGAGGAAGAGTTCAGCGACCTAGGCGACTCCCCAGACATCTACGAACTTCCTGGTACCTATTCTCCCACCTCGAGCCCTGGGAATCGATCCGGAACACGTCGAAGAGACGGATCTCGCGGCAGTCGAACACGCCGAACCCGCGATAGCTTCAAAAACCATCTGTCAACCGAAATTTTACCCATCAGTGAGGAGGGCGAAGATGAAATACTATCGCCCTCAAGATATGTACACAGTCCGTTTGCTCATGGGCAACCCCCTCGGAAAGCGTTACTTGTCATCGACACTCAACACCCCTCGAAGGGACCAACAAGCCCTTTGAAGGAGTCTGCTGTTAATTCTGAAGCTTCCAATCCAGTCCATCAGACCAACTCGCTTCCTCCTCGAATGGAGGATGGCAGGGATGAGCCATTCATTCCTGAATCCGACGGAGAATCTTTGATGCCCCCTTCCCATAATAACCCAATCGCCGTCTTGAAAGTCTCTACGAACAAACCAGCACAAATTTGTACTCATGCATGGCCGACAGCTATGCCTGCAGTCCAGCCAGACTTTGCTTCGCCCTCCCAACGCCTCATTACTCCAGGAATAGCCGCCCCTAGAGAGCGTGCCATCGCGTCAAACAGCTCGCAGACCACCAAGGCTGCCCCTGAAGAATCTTTCAATGAACTTCCTAGTAAAACCCATCCCGAATCAAGTCAAACATTGTTTCTTCTGAATCAGTTGAGTTCTCAACCATCGACCTTGACTAAATGGAGTGAGTTCATGGACAAGCTCATTCAGCAAAACGATAAGAATTTCCTAAGAGCGATTAATGAGCGCTTGCCGAAGGAGAAGCGAAGTGAGGTTAAGTCAGAAAAAGAGCGATTGTTACGACAACAGAAGGCCTTCAAACAACTCGCTGTCCCAACGGATGAGTACAGAGCGCTTTGTAGGAAACACGAAGAGCTTACCCAAGTCATTACTCAAGCCTATGCCCAAGGCCTTGACACGGATGAGGACGAAGTTCGACTTGATGACCTCATCGATGAAATCCAAGCGGTGGAGCATGTCCTACTCAAAACAATCGATGGCACTGGGCTAGATGTAGCTGGCTTCCTTGGGACTGTCCAGAAACCAACGCATGGTCGCCCTCCTGCATCAGTCATTGTGAAGGGCACTCAACTAATGTTTCAAAAGAGTGCCAACATGTCTATGATGTCGAATGTTGCCACACTAGCCAGCGAGATGTGTACGCGAGTTGTTCATGAGACTCAGCTGCCCAATGCTTCTCAGAACCCGCAGTACCCAGCAACATCAAGGATTAAGCTCTCGCAAAGGACGAGTGCTATCTCCCAGGAAAACAACGCTGTTGGGGCTCCTCTTTTCCCGAAAGACACCGCAAAACCCTCCAATGCACCTTATCAGTCAAGACCGGCGACGAGACCATCAATGGTGAATCCCATGCCTGTGGATACCGAATTTGGTGTCGGTGACGACGGCTTCTCTGATCTAGATGAACTCCAGCTCCAGCCAATGCTCAAAGCTGCGAGAAACTTGGTACCAGGCAGCAGTGTGAGAAATAGGCGGTCCAGTCCAGTCCAGGGTGTCTGAACTGGACCGCCTGTGTATCTGGAAGTACTGGACTGGACCGCCCAGCAGTCCAGAGGCCTTGGACTGGACCGCCTGCCATAATTGGACTGGCACCAAGAGTCGGACCAAAACTTGATACGGCGATGAAGTTCCGGTATTGTTGCATTGATACTCAGTCCACATCGCATTGAGCATCAAGAACTGCACTGGCCGAGAAAACTATGTACAGAAAAGGAGGCTCGGAAGACTTCATAGGGCGTAAGCGAGTGATGTCGATGGCAGTATTAATCATAGAGCTATCGTGACTATTAGTTAAAATTTAACTGGTCCTTGGCATTAAGCGCATCTATCGTGATCTCCAAATAATTATCTCGTCCTCATCCCACTGTCGGAGACACTGAATAGCTCCGATCGTAGCTGCTGATAATCGGTTCCTCTTCTTTGTCACCATGTCCCCCATCCTACTATACAACCGCTCGTTGTCTGCCTCCGTTGGTGGGATGCCGTAAATGTCAAGTGCCATCCGCGCAAGCCTAGGCCAGCGGGGCCTGTTATATATCCAGAATGAAACCGGATCCCTCTGGTTCGCGAAGGAGGTGTCAACCGTGCCTTGGAACTCATCCATCTCGTCTAGCGGCGGCGGTGGTTGGGCTGGCTTCTTACCAAGCTGTGCCATCGTCCCAAATAAATCCTCTTCAGAAGGAAGCTGAGTTGTATTGAGAATCTCGTCCAGGATATCATCCTCCGCTTCCGGATGAGGCTGTTCTGGAAGTGGCAGATCCCTGTACTGCCGCCAGAGATCATGGAGCTGTTGTTCTGCCCTACAGATCCAGCCATCATCTGCTCGGTCAGCCCATAGTTGCTTAATTTTAGTCAGCCGGAGTTGAGGGTGGAGGGCCACAGCGGCCACATAGACTTCAGTGTCGTCGAGCTTCGTGTAATACTCGTTCAGCTTCTGCCATCCGAGCTGGATGTTCAGCTTAAGGTCCTCGTCCGGATCGTGCCTGTATTGCTCCATTAGGCGCTCCAGATGGTTCAAGAGAAACTCATAGCAAGGCAACACCTCCCACATAAGGCCGTTGCGGCCCTGCCGTGGATATCCTTCCAGTTTCTTTGTGACCAGCATCAACGGTTTTAATATCTCCATATACCTTGTGACCGTGACCCAGTCCTCAGTTGACATCTTATCTTCCACAATCAAGGGTTTGGCTGGAAACTTGATATGCTTATCTGCCTCTAGCCGTCTATTTTTCTGTGTAACCCGGTCAAGACGTGTATTGTGAGCGCGCTCCTCCTTCTCGGAATAGGCGTCGATTGGGGCTCGATTGAGGACGGCCGTCTCGAAGGCATAGTAATGTGAGTTCCATCGAGTATCGTTCGGCCGTTTAAGCTCGGCAGGGGGTCGGCGGGGCTCATCGTCCAGAAGACAATTTTGGGACTCGATTTGTAGCGCTTTAAACTCTCTGGCGCGGCCGCCGCCAGCGTGTCTATCAGTAATCCATATAATGATGTTGCGTAGCTTGCCTAGGGCACCCTTGCGCCGCCAAAGCTCGAGGTCGTCCTGGAGGGCGCGAGGAGCATCACCCTCGGTCTCAAAGGCCCTTAGATCTTTGCCA
>PVPY01000950.1:0-12131 GCA_002982035.1 Fusarium algeriense | reverse complement strand
GAGAAGCAGAGGAATACCGCATTGAAGTTTGGCGTAAGTCAGGCAACTGTATCTCGGACTATGCATCAGCTTTTGCCGCCCTTCCGGAAGCTTCACTCTGCATTTGTGTAGCGGTTAGCGAGGCTCTCTGAGAAAGTTGAACTAGATGAGAGATACATACATTTCAGTGGCGCAAATGCGGCGATAGATGGAACTCATATACCTGCATTTGTCCCTATAGAGCAGCAGGCAAGATAGTAGTCTTATCATCATAATATCTCTTAGAATGTGCTCGTGGAAGTCGATCTTGATGATGAGATCTTCACATATATTCTCGCCGGCGCTAAAGGCTTAATGCATGACAGCGCCGTAATGCGCTTTGCCTGCACTTCAGATCTCGAGCTAAAGAATAACCGCCTTGTTCTCGCTGATGCCGGCTTTAGAGCTCGTCAGGGACTTCTCACGCCATATATTAGAGCTACTTATCATCTCAAAGAGTAGCGAGAGGTAGGAAATAACCCAACTTCACTAAAGGAAGCATATAATCTTCATTATACTAAGCTTCGCAATGTTGTAGAGCGAGTTATCGGTCAGTATAAGCGTAAGTTTGCAATCCTTAGCAGCAGAGCTCCTGAATATAATCTTAAAGATTAGCAACTGCTTATTTATGCGGTAACAGGTTTATTTAACTTTATATAGACCGGAGGGACTCTTCCTGATGTTATAAAGCAATAGCGGTGGAATAATCTTATGCCCGGCGAGCAGCAGGTAATGAGAAATGCGGAAACCCGCTGTGATAATATGCTCCCTAGTTATGGCTGTAATGCAATGCGGGATTTGATCGGGACTTGGATTTGGAATAAAGAAGAAGAAGAAGAAGAAGATGAAGATTTCGTAACAAATAGTGAAGAAAGCAGTGGTGAAGATGATATAACTGTTGCAGAAAGTGGATATATAAGTTTATGAGGTTATTGCGAAGTTGTGAGGTTGAAGGAGGTTAGTAGGGTTGAGGGGTCAAATTGGCAGAAAAAAGCCCTCTTTAAGAGGCTAAGGTCCTTCAAATTGCTGACCTTTATGAGTTATCGTTTGGATCAGGTAGTATTCAATTTGAAATAGCTGTAAAAATCGGCAAATTTACATCAAATAATACCCAGCTTGAACCTCAATCTACAAGCTGCTAAAGCCTGCCTCATCACAACTCCTCACCTACATCTGCAGGCTGCAAATTTCTTCCTTCTTCACCTACCAAAGGACCTATCTTTCCTTCAACCCAAGCCTCTTTTATACCTTCTGATCCGAGGGCATTCCAAATTACAGCATTTATTGGATCTTCACTTAACCAACTGACGATATGAAGAATCACAGGTCTTCCTCGCTCCTCCATTATCGTCATACAGTCTTTTATCGCAATTTCGAGATCTTCAGAGCCTTCAGGCCGCCGCACAAGCGTGTGCTTCCTCTTCACATCTCGCTCCACCAAAACCTCCTTCATTTCCTCCCAAGATATCCCCGAACGCTTCCTCTTCCTCGTTGCGGTAGATCTTGCGGCAGGGGAGGGAGCAGCAGTTAAATTACTGCTCGCAGTGCCTCGGCGGCGATTAACAGGCGCTGAAGACAGCCGTGGTGAGTTTCCGGGCAGCTGAGAAGGCCGCTGTGACTGACTTTCTTCTAGGCCTCTTTCATCAGAAGAAGAAATCACAGCCTGCTCACGATCTTGTGAATTCACAGCCGGCGGTGAGACGACTATCTCGTCAAAAGCATCATTATCATCGCCTGCAGCGGTAGGGGCATTTCCCCCCGGCCTTGGTCTCTCTTCTTCTTCCCTTCTTTGCCAATACGACTCATCCCGGGCGCTGTGAATTTGCTGCCCTGCGAGGGTATCGTTACTGAAGATTTCAGACCAAGAGTCGATAGTGATGGTGTTGCTAATCAGAAGACCGTCCCGTAAGACCTTTCTCCCGTTGCTTCCGTACCTTTGGATCAAGAGCTCTTCATTTTCATCGCTTATCATGATCCTCCCACTTTCAGCATCATATTCAGTCCCTGACCGTGACATAGCATCACGAAATACACGCCAAAATTTCTTCTCAGCCATCAGCCGATTAGACAAAACCCGGGTAGTCCACTGGACCTCTGGCCAACGCCGCTTTAAATCAGCAATAAAGCTCGATAACACTAAGGAAATGTGAGTGCTCCTTGTGATGCGAAATCTTCCCTGACGCCGGGCAGCTAATAATAACTCTAGAAAGTACAATATTTGTTCATCATTCCACCTCCAGCCGCGACGAGTATTGCGAATTTGACTGCTGTTTAAAGCCGCCGCAGGCGTTGACTGTTGCTGAGTGCCCTGTTCATCGTCTGGTGGGCTGTCAGACCGGGGCTGACGGTCAGATACACGAATAGGGTGATTTCTCAAGGTTAGAGCTCTCTCACTGTCCATAACGGTATTTTAAAGTCTCGATAGCTTCACTTTTACTGATGAAAGAAGGCAGTTACCCCATATCATCATCTTCATCTCGATGACTTCATAACAAGCGGGGAAAGGCGGTGACCGGAAGAGGCTAAGGCATGAAGATAACGAGGTTTGGGGTACAAGACGGGTTATACGCTAATTTTCTATGGCAGGAAGTCTCTTTTTAGAAGAAGATGCATGACAGATGTAAATCCTGAATCAGGCCCTTAGTCTCGCCTCACTTGACCTTGTGACAGGCCTGCTCGAAGGCCAGTTTCTCCAAGGGTTCCTATCCTCAGAAACTAGAGCTTGGTCTGCTAAATTGAGGCTCTTTGGTGTTAGTATCGTCAGATTTGGCCGCGAAATATGGTTGGAAAGTGAGTCATCCATTTTGGTTTGCATCAAGTCTCCGTGTCCAGGGCGTAAGTCAAGGTGCCCATCTAAGGCCATCCGATGCTGCCTTTCCCCCACAAAGAACGAGAGGTTTCCCATTATTTTTTGTCCGAGTTGTCGCATGCCATCTCGCTGCGCGTCACATTGCGTACACCGAAATAGAAAGTGTCCCATCATTTCGACTGTTTGCCCACAGTTACTCATCTCCGATTCTGCTGCTCCAATCCTGCCCAGGTAGTTATTTATTCTAGGCATTTCCGTGCGAAGCTAGGAGAGCATGTGTCTGCTTGGTAACACTTAATTGATTGACCAGAACATAAATCAGACAGTTTGATTAGGCTGTTTTCTAGGCCTGGACCCTCCCCTTGAGCCGAGTATACTTTGCTGAGTTAGGGTTTGGCTAACGTTGTGCGCTCACAAAGGATGGAAGGTTGGTTGCTGTGACGGTTGGAGTTTCGCAAGGGATAAACTAGTCCGTACTAGGTTTATGTTGGTCGGTTTATAGGGCGTAAACTGAGCCATAGCGAACTGTCACGTCTCTTGATAGACAAGTAATGCGTGTTAGGCTTATTGTCGTAAAGAAGTTTTATTGATACCTGGTGAGCTAAGGTCTATGGCTGTGGAGTAACGTGGTTCTATATACATGAGGTCCCGGTGGTGGACCGAGGTGTTGGACAGGATTGGACCGAGATGCTGTCTTGTCGGTCCTGGACCGAATGATCTGACAAGGATGGACCGAGAGGTTTGGATTTCGGTCCATGTCTTGGTGTTTCCTTGGTTGCGTGTGATTGGATGAATTTGTGGGGTACACGTGACGTAACCGCGAGGGTCGTAACAGTTGCGGCCTGGGCTTTGGCATCGTTGTTTTGCTAATGGTTTCGTGTGTGGCTGTATTAGTGGAGTCGCAGCGCTGACTACCACTATCGGCACTGTGAATATCGCAACTGTTGGCTGTATGGCTTGAGTGAGTAGTGGAGGGCGATTCCTGAGCGACTTTTTAGTTCTGCAGTGACAACTCCTCCGGCAGCGACTGGCGGCTGGTTGTATATGGGGTAATGCTGTTGCGGTTGGAGGCCCGATTTACCTCAAAAGGAGAATAAAATCAAATGCAAGAATAAGAGGAGTCTGCCTGGGGCTTTCGAGATAAACTTTCTAGATCAGACCATAAAAAGGCCAAAGCCAGTGGCGGACCAAAGTCACAGCGTAGGAATGCCAACTAAAAGTTCAAAACATTTTAGCCTGATATAGACTCGAAGCTGAATATTATGATATAAATCCGGCTATTACACGCTTCGTACGTTTTGGAATCATAAATCAGATCTAATTATGAAATAGCCAACCAATTATGACGACATTGAATAATTCACCACCGAGCCAAGATGATCAAATCCCAAAGCATCCAATCGAGGGATGGCTCCAATGGCTTCCCATAATCATTATTATCGTGGTTTTTCTTATCTTGGATATTCTTTTCATGTACGAATCCGCCGTGCCCCAGTCCACAGATAAGAGCATATGGTACCAGAGCTAATGATAAGGAAGGATTACATTCAGAGTCCTTAGTAATAACCCGCTCACGAGCTCAGAGGATTACGAGGGTGATTTGCAACGGCTAGACTCAATAGCTCCGCCGCGGACGTATAAGCAAGTAACAACAGATATGGAAATCGAAGGCCCAGGAGAACATTCGGCCTGGCCCGACGCGCTTATTATCTGGTAAGCGATTCCAATTAATAGACAGTTTCATTCTCAAACTGACTGTTCTTATTATATAGCGTTATATGCTTTGAAACGATGGCGGATAGTGATATCGTCCGTCGGTTACCGTGTGGGCATACATTCCATTCAGGTTGCATTACTCCATGGTACCTGGGGCGACATTATACCTGCCCCTTGTGCATAGCAGACTTCATGCCATCTGAGCCTGCACATGTCAGAATAGACAGATGAAAAGAATGTCGAGTCATCATGACCTCACGAACCTTGGTCCCCAGGATTTGCGACTCCGTGTCGATTTTGCCCTGTGGCGTAACGGTTTGTCTAGTATTATACTCCAACTGTCAAAGGTCAAGTCACTTGACCTCCGGGCTAAAGGCAGTACATCGGCCTGGGTAGGTGCGTCAATAAGGTTATATAGCCGCCGTTAATAGAATATCGGATTAGCCCTCTTTTATACATAGATTCTGATCTCGGAGATTCTCCAGGTAGTACGCACATGCCTATAGAGTGGTGCAGGGGAGACTTCTTTGTCAATCCTCGAGTAACAACGTTCATATACATCGATCGCCACCCATGGGTTTGATACTAACCCTGTTCCTGCAGGAGGGAACTAAAGAGCTGTCTCTGCATATGCTTACGACCCCATATGATACCTGTTTTTGACGCCAAACTAGCCCAAAATGTCTTGTAGGCTAATCATCAGGCTAATGAAAGTCCGTTTTGTAGTTGTGAACCTGTCCCAATCTTCATAGCCCAATATGGCCCCAGGTATACATTTTTTACATACATAAATCATGCCACAAGGTGTATCTGCTAGTGACGTGACATGTGCTGTTGGGCTTACAGTCTGTCACCTTCTCGGCTACCCCGCACCACCTTTAGTTGTCTGTTTTAGTGGTAGTTTTCTTTTCCACAAACGCCCAATCTTGGGTCCGGAAACTATCAATGTGAGGTGATGACGCAACCCTAATTCGAACATCATCATGGCTGCATTTCCGAACAGCTTGCAAGAGCTTCTTCTGCACTATCTGCAACCGTCAGATCATATTGCGATTACATGATATAGGAGCATGCTCCTATCAATCCGTCGACTGATTCAAACATAAGTTCTGGAAGTCGCCCCCCTGCGGCGATGACGCAATCCACTTTCACAATGTCTGAATTTGGTAAGAAGCCTTTCGGGCAATCGCAACAGCCACCGGCCGGCTTAGACGCATTCGGATCAAACATTCACAACTCCAACCGTAAGATATCCTGCGAGCTTGCTCTTCCCACTCATAAAACAGCAATACCACTTTTTTCGGCAATTGACTTATCGTAGGTCCCAGTAGTTGGGGTTTTGGTTCCGGCACACCATCTTCCACTGGACCTTTTACTACCACACGCGGATCATTCTATAGAACTTGGGGCGGCAAGATCCCTTTGACGCCAACTGTTATATAGTTGTTTGCAGTTATCTGATGTCTACCCGAGTAATGAAAAGAAAATACAGGAGGAAACTATAATGCATAACCCTTCTCGTCCAGAGTTTATCATACTAAGTCACCTTTCTCCAGATGCCGTCAGTTCGCTTGGACCCCGGTTGTCCAGCTCGGCGCCCACATTCCCACCTACAACAACCGGCACTAGCTGGCTTGAGCAGCACAGTAACATGCCAGGGTTGACTGCATTCAGCGGTCCCAGCAGAAGTAATGTCACGGATCATTCCGGCCTAACTGGCTTCGGGGGCGGGTTCTTCGATTCAAGCACAAAGAAGACGGGCTTCAACACAGAAATGAGCCCAAGTACAGCCGAGTTTGGCTCAAATGCTGGGACAGGATTCAGGACCCCAACCACTTCCGTATTCGGCGCTCCGAGTCAGTCTTTTGGGGGTTGGGCCTGGGGAAGCCCTGCGATGGATACTTCAAAGCGGCCATTCTCCCCATTTGTGGAAAGTGAGCTAGGCAACAGGCAGAAGAGTTCCTATCAAAATCTTTGCTTCCAAGGTCCATACAAGAACTTCTCCCAGGAAGAGCTGAGACTTGGAGATTATGCCCTTGGTCACCGCTACGGTGTATCATTTGGGTTCCGTGGCTCAAGCCTTGGAACCGGTTTTGGTACATCAATGCAGAGGAGTGCTTCTGGTCCACCTCAGACTTTTGGAATCGGCTCCCAACAGGGTGCGTTTGGCACCGGTTTTGGAGTCAAACCAAGCGGTGCAACTGGTTTTGGAGCCGCTACCACCACCACTTCGCCCTTTGGACAGGCTAAGGCCGGCGAAACCTTCGTCTGGGGTCAAAAGTCTCAGGGTTCAAATGTGTTTGGGACTTAGCCGGACGGTTTTCAAAGGCCAACAAGCAGCCAAAGAGATTTCGGAGTTTCTGGAAGCCCGGAATTCGGTTTTGCTCAGCGACCCTGGTATGGTAGTGCTCCACAAGAGAGTTGCACTTCGTGGTCGAGTCCTTCCATTTTCCAGGCCCAGGGTCAACAACAAGCACAAGGATCGACGTCTTTTGCTGAAACGCAAAAGCCAAGCAGTAGCCAGCCGCCTACCGGGTCTATCTTTAGGACAGATTTGAGCGCTGCTCCTAATCCATTTGCTTCGGCGGCTACCCAATTATCCGCTCTTTCAGGGCCCTCAAGCACAAGTCAGAGACCTTGGGTTACTGAGAGGTACGCGACTACTCAGGCTGGGCAGCTGGCAACACAACTCCCTAGCACAGAGATGCCAGTTGGTCGAGTTCAAGTTCCTCAATCATTTGGTCAACAGACTCAGTATGGACAGACTGGCACTCCTTATTACCAGGTTCCTGGAAAGCCTTCTAGTGACGCAAGGCTCATTCAGCAACCATTACAAGATGCGTCTCGCGCAACCGTTCAACCACAGTTGGTCGCGAAAATTGACGAAACTACTGCCTACGAAGCACCTTGGTTATTCTTGACTACAGAGGAGAAACAGCAACAGCAGGACCGAGGTCCGCTTGCGGTGCAGCGGGCATGCAAGGCTAAACCCAGAAGCCAATCCGTACCAGCTAGGTTTTCTTTTAGAAGCCCTAGATTCGCACCTCGTCATATGCCCCCAGGCTCTCCTAGGTCCGGCTTTCGTCAGTCATACCCAGTCAAAAGAAGACCTCTGAGCTCCGACTGGATGCGTCCCCCAGACCTAGGCCATGAACTAATCAGGAGCCCGTCTAGAGGCGGCTCTGACCAACGTCGCACCAGCGAAGACACAATATCAACCAGCGGCCATAGAAGGGCTTGAGCACAGTCGAGAAATCCCTCTCACAGATCTCTAAGCAGCTAAAGACACTCGAAACTGATCGAGACCGAGGTCAAGATTTATTCATGAGTTCTTCTAAGCGCAGGGGTCAAAAAGAGAGCATCGGCACGACGGCATCAACTGGCATTGTCGACCCCGGTAGGGAAGGAGGGGCAAAGAGCCAAACGCCAGGCACTACCACTGAGAGTAGCGAACATGCTAGTAGTTCACCCAGCCCAGGTAACACTCTAGTAATATCAGATCACGAAGCGGATGTGGAACAAAACAAAACGATGAAAGTACGGCGGCCGATTCCCGCCGGGGAGTACTGGATACGACCTTCAAAGGAAGACATTCTTGCTATGAACAGAGATCAGCGCAAAACGGTGACGGACTTGGCCATTGGCCGGGAGAACGTTGGTGTCATTCGCTTCAAACATCCAGTTGACTTAACAGGCATTGATCTTGAAAGTTTGCTCGGTGGTCTTGTCATACTTGAGAGTCGATCAGCAACGGTCTACCCCGACTCCGTTGGACTCAAGCCTCCCCGCGGTCAGGGCTTGAATGTTCCTGCTTCAATTTCCTTAGAAAATTCGTGGCCTCGAAAGAAGACAAAAGGAAAAGGTCTGTCGGAGGAAGAGGTCAAGCGTCAAGTTGCGAGCCATATTGAGCGCCTGAAAAGCGTTGAGGGAACGAGGTTTGAGAGTTACAGCGAGGAGGACGGAACCTGGACGTTTTCAGTCAATCATTTCTCGGCGTACAATCAAGTCATATACAATAATTAAATTACTGACTATTTCCTTACGATGTCACTTCATGCAATTAGGAATCATTTGGTTGACTGCGAATTAAAACCTTCTACCCTCAAACTTTAGAGCTCTAGTGACCACACCTTCAGGAAGACCTCTGGGGGACTGTTAGACGCTTGGATTTGGAACTGAGCGAGTGCAGACTTGCAATACTTGAGAAGTGACAGAGTAGCCTGATAACCTCTTAGTTCCACGAGGCGAGTCTTTCGATTAGGCATCATTGACTACCTCGCGCAGCCTATCCTATGGTATCCTTTCTGGAAAATGTTAAGCGACATTGGCATTCACGTTCAATGATGCTGATTGGATCGAGCTCTCTCCGCGCCTTCGCGTTGCCCATGTTCGTGAGCCTTCTAGCTGTAGGCCAGGTCTGGTCGGAGAATAGCATAGACTTCCATTGATGAATGGACTAGTCGATGTGAATCTTAGAGTGTGATCGGTGGCTCGCAGAATGCATATATCTGTTAAAGCCTGCGCGGCTGAGGCATAGCGGATAATGTACTTAGAACCAGTCCTAGCCGAGGGCTTGAAGGATCCCGATTGTTTCTTCGACCTAGTCTTTGTTAGTCCGTTATTAAATAGGGATGGGAGGGTTAGGTCTTCGCCCGGGCGCCTGTTAGTAGGCTAGGCCAACCTGACGGGCGTCTAGGCGTAGTGGAAAGAGCAGTCATGACCTGCTGAACCTGCCGTTAGGTTATCCGTAGCCGCCGATGTCATTATAGCTGAAGACAGCGGAAAGAAGCATGCGGCCTGGGAGGCGTTGATCGTGGGTGAGCTGCCGCGTCCATCGAGTAAACAAGCTTTGAAATGTGGTCTTGATAATAAAAGCCACATATACCTGTTCTGAAATGGCCATACTAGGGATCTGTATATGGAGTCGAGAATGTAATACAAATATTGTCAGCCTAAAATGGGAGCTCCTTTGACTCTCACTCTTTCCTGCTTAAACTCATTGATACGCACACTATGACGCCCATACTTAAAAACTCATCCTAGACAAAGATATAACTTTAATAAAAGTAAGCTTTAGCATACGGTCTTGGATTTGGATTACTCCTGTAATTGGAAGAATTATAAGACTTGTGCCATACGGACCATTGCCCCAAATATATAGAATAATAATTAAATATATGTGGCTCGCGTATGGGAGGAAGCGAATTGTAAAAGGAAAACCTCCTTTCGAGTATTTTGCAGACTTTGAACGACCCCTCAAAGATTCGATCCCTCCATATCTTTCAATCACTAGAACCCTAACACCTTCATAAATCGTCCCTAGCTGATGTAACCCCGCCTAAGGAACGTCTTCAGGGTGGCTGCGCCTGTCTGGAATGAATATTGATTTGCATAACGGGCAGTCGATATGGTGTCTCTGGAACCAGGAGTCAATGCAACCCGTATGGAAGACATGGTTACATTTCAATCGTCGGACATCCTCCTTGTCTCTAAGAACTTCGATGCATATTGCACTATACTGATATTAGTACGGGTAGGAAAATCCCTCCTTTCAAATTGGAACTCACCAGACTTCAACTGAACTAGGCTGCGTTACAGTCCACGTTGCCTGTTTTTTAGACTCCTTCACTATTCCGTATTTTTCTGATGGGCTTGCGTTGTTGAGGATCTGTAGATGGGCAGGATATCGTGATTTTACGATAAAGCTAGCTATATTAACATTGAAATGGACCGCAAAACTTCGAACAATGTGCGTACAAAATAATAACTATCAATAATAGACCGGCGATACTGCCTATTACCCCAAGGAATGCTACAGGCGTACTCGAGGCGAAGGCATTGCGGTGACTGGTTGAATTACCTGGAGGAAGGTAAGGCATGAATGATCTTTTGGTAGCGACTTGCTGTTGAAATTCGAGTAATTCTTAGTAGGATGTGATGAAATATAAAGGCCTTATTTCGCGTTGTTCTCTTGCTGTATCTAAGGGACCGGTTATGGCTTCTATGATTTCTCGGACATATGATCGTAAGTTTCCGCCCTACACAACGCACCATGGCGAACTGAGCCACATCACGAACAAGTCAAAGGTCATACTGGAATCATGGCTCAGGCACTTATTGACGGATTTTTGATTGCGTATTGGGTGAGGGAATACCGGTGGTCTGATACATTGTTCTAGCTTCTCTTGCCGCTTTTTCCGACACCATGATTTTGGTGCTCATCCACACTAATGTTCAAATAGAGCTCTCTTTGGCCTGACCACATCACCTGAGGTGAGGTCAGGTTCTTAATCATACGTGCAACATGCGGGGTCGGTCCAGACACAAGAGGAGCCTAGTGGCAGCCACTATGAGTCCGATGACGCGATGACCGCCCACCTTAGCGTCTAGATATACGACCGCAGGTGAATGCAATTTAACGGGCAGATCAACCCAGATCAACCGGTGGACCTACAGGAAATCAGTAACGGCCTCGGACCCAATCCTGGAGAGATTACGTTCGCTACCGACAAGGAGCGGATCTCAGCACTAAGTGGCAGGAAAGGGAGTCCTCGGCACTGAGGAGGCCATCCGCGCGAAGCCTGTGAGCCTTCCTCCATGGCGTGCGGCTTATGGGCAACTTCTGGACTTCTATGGGTATAGAACATCACATGCCTGTGGGAGTCACTTTCAACTTCGGCCAGACGTTCGTTCGAACTTGGTTGAGCCGAGTGATCATCTTTAGTCAATCTACCGGTAGAACCCGCGGAGATAATCTAGGGCGCACGTTCGAATATCAGGATCACCTGCTTAGACTACGAACTCTTTTATTGGCTTATTAGGTAATGGAGTCATATGCAGGAAGTTTGGATTTGGCTGCGTGTCTATTGGGTACGACCTTTTTCTTACTAATTAGTCCTCCCAGATTTAAGTAAGTTGTTGGGTTAGGATACCCGCTGGCTCATGCGGGGGACCCGGGCGAGCCAACCTAGCAAGCTAGGTTGGGCACAAAAGTGTGAGGCACGCACAAAAGTGTGAGACACCTTTTTAGGTGTAAATACCGGTACTTGCGTCTGTACTCTGTAACATCCGGGGCGCTTCGGTCGTCTGCCAAACCCCGCTTACGGGGCATGGCTGCTGTGGAATGGCGACCACGAACGAATTGAACCTGAACCTATCTTAGCGCATTACTTGAGGCGCTCGGCGCGACCTGGCGTCGTGGGCTCGCAGAGAATTCTAGCTCCGCGGAAGTCTTGGGAAGGAAATGATATGATTCCTGGTAAAGGCATGAGACTGGTGACAGAGCTGTCATCTGCCATTAATTATCACCAAAGTCCAGCTAATTTTACTGAATAGGCGAGCCAGACTGTAAGCGTGTGTGGCTCGCAGTTTTTAGTTACCATGCTAGCGATTCCCCCAGCAAATAGTCGCTGTGCCGGCCGGCTCTGCCAATAGATAGATGAGGATCTGAGGATTCAAAAGAGAAACGGAAAGAAACGGGATCAAAAGGAAGCTTATTGCTGCTATGGCTGGGCTAAAGATCTCTAGGGGCCTCTTGGAAAAACAGTTAACGCTACCAAGACACGGTTTAATCGGAGTCCTTGAAGAT